>SNQJ01S0039450.1:0-18400 GCA_010110895.2 Picea sitchensis
CATTTGTTCATTGCTTATTTACTCTGCAGTTATTGGATGATAATGCTTCATTGATATAACACTTGGATTATATGGTTAAAAAGGATTAAATTGCTCTATTACTGATTCACCCCCCCTCCCAGTAATCCAACAAAAGATTCCTTCCTCACCATTATAGTACAGTTCCTATTTAGTTACAAGTATCAGTTCTACAGGGAAGAGGAAGAGGGGCGCACCATAGAGGGTTTTCTGTAAAGAGGGCGCACCACTCAGCCAAGGGAGATTCAATTTGGTCTTAGGAGGTTGGGTTTGGACCAGATCTTGATTGGAGACTCTTTTACATCATCAGGGAAACCTTCTTTAGCATTCTTGGGGGTTTGTATCCTTCAAAATTATTATTTATTAGAGCTAGGCGAATTTCCTCAAGGAGGATGCATTTTGGGGTAGAGATCTCTTGATTTGGTGCCAGGTTCCTCATCTACAATAAAGGAAACTTTGCATGTATGTTATCCATTAACTCTTCTACAATATAGCAACATTTCCTTGGAGTTTTGGGAGCCTTTCCACTGCATATTGCTTTATTTCTCAAGCTGGGCGAATTTCAGCAGGATGGCACATTTCGTGGTATAGTAGAATTGGTTTTGGAGTATTATATCAACCATTTTGGGCAGCCATCATTTATGGATCCTTGAGGTGGATTACTCTTGATATTTCCTTGCATTTTGAGGGAATTGCAACCCTATTTTGTAGTTTTTATATTCCTTGAATCAGATCTGGAAATTACTTTCATGGACAACCATAAATTCTAAATAAATAAGCAATGATTTTGAAGGTATATGTGCTTTCCGAGTTATGACTCTTGGTATCATTTCTTGTACTCACGTGGTATGTTTATTATGAGCATTTTGTGTTGTTCTTAATCAATGTAATTAGGAAAACATGTTAAAATTGAAAGCTACAACCAATGCATGCAAATTGTTTGTCAAAATGTCTCAAAGAGACAAACTGTCATAAACAGGACAACAAGGAAATAAACATTACAACAGATCTTTGGGGGTTATAAAGAGGTTGTAACCCATCCTATTGACCTTCTAAACTCGTCAAAAACCTTCCTTGAAGTTTGGACAACAAGAAGCATTGTTTAGTCAAGGTTGTCGAGCAAATACATCAAAGTGTTTGACAGAAGTCTCAACCACATAAATATGATTTATATATCAGATTTGGTTGGGAACATTACATACAGACTATTGAACTAGTGCGCCATGTTCCATGAGTAGGGTGCTCTCTGAAGGGCATTCCCATGCACCTTGCTCATTCTCAAGGTTCCAATGGTCGTTAGCACTAGCATAGGGCAACTCGAGTTATTAGAGAGTGATAAGAAAGAAGGGAAAGCTAGGCTCTAGAAAGGGATCCCACACCTCCTTGATTTAACAAGTTTCCTGATGTTCATTTGGTCATCTAAAAACTAGAGTGTCTTGAAGAACTCAAGAAGGGAAACAATGAATGATATTCTATAGTGGTAAATCTTGATCCTGTAGTTGAAGGATGAATGCCTCCTCCTAATGACAAAGACCCCCCTCCTGACACAACTTTGGTTCCCACTTTAGCGTAACATGTTAATTTGATATGGCCAATAGGCATTTATTGTGTTCATTTCTTTTTTATTTGGATAGTGTGGCACTTAATGACTCTTAAATTCTAACAAACCCATGTTTAGATTTTGACTAGCTAGGTTCTTGTGCCTATATGTTTGAGCTTATGGTGATTGCATTGTGACCTTTTTGTAAAAGATGAATATTTTGTATCTTAATAGAATATATATATATATATATATATATATATATATATTGTCCACTAGATGTAGCTTGGGATGTTGGGAGGAATGATTGTTACCCTCCCCACCCGGGTTCAATTCCTTGTGAGTGACATGTTGTGCCCTTAAATGGGTCTATAAGATGTTCTTGTTGTTGAGCCCGCAATAAGTTACAAATCTATAGAACTATAAGGTGATTCATCCCCCTAGTACAAAGATTCAAGAGGATATTGTTCTTCCAAGTAAGGTACACTCTCAATTCTAAAGCATACTACATGGTAAACATCAACGTCGCTCTTAAGGAAGATGAAATGTCCCTTAGGGAATAAATCAGTTTAATAGGGTAGCCAAAGCTCTCATTTGACCTTGGTTTTTATGAAAACAATAAAAAAAGGGGTATCTCCCCCCCCCTCCAATTGTCATATCCAAATATTTGAGTGGGTGGGGGGGCATTAAATGCTCTCCAAATTCCTCCCCCCTCCCATTCTCTAACCACGAGGAAGGCATTATGAACAATATTTTTGTATTAACATCCCTTGCATGGGAACCTTTGTGTATATCTTCATAGTTAATCTTTGTCATTTCTTGAATTGGAAAAAATAATGGAGAAGTGTTTGGTTCATTCACGGCTAGGACCCTATCATTCCATCCTTTCTTTAATTGTTTGGCCTTGTTGGCGACTCTTTCATCTCATCCCCTCTTTGGCTCTTGGAGTTCTCCTGAGGGATTTGGGATTTCTATACCTCATCATTTTCCTTGGGATCTCTAAGCCAAACCTTGGTCAATGGGTGTGTGATGTGTTTTTGAATCCCCTTCCTATGGATCATTGTTGTTGTGCATAAAGGGAGATTCAAGTGTTGAAGAAGTGCCTCCAATAGTGTGAGAAAGAAACCATAAAGACCCATGGCAATGTGACCTACTCAACCCTTGCAAGGGAGAATTAAGAAAAACCAATTTGAGGAGAATAATAAAGAGGTTAGCAAGGCAAGAGATTGGTTTTCCTTGGAAGTTGGTAAGCACCACCTGGCTCTACGAGACTAAGAGTTGGAGTCAAGCACTACCTTGTCTATCCTAATGATGAAAAACATGGAGCTCGAAACATGTTTCAATGCCATGAGGAATTGTTGGTGCATATTTCTAGTCATGTCAACCTACCTCTTGAGGCATTACTTCTAGTTCCCCCCAACCTTCTTGAACACTCCACAAACTCTCTAGAAGATGCTAGCTTTGTGACCCCGATGGATTCTGATTATGGTGCGTATTCTAGGATTTAACTCTCTATTAATTTGTTTATTTTTCATTGCATCACTTGTCTTTTAAATGAACATGTAACATTATATATCTACAATTTTATACAAGTCGAATTGGCTTTGCATGCATATTAGTTCTATTGAAACTAGATTTACATTTGTTCTATTGAAACTAGACTTGAACTTCTAATGAATGTGAATGTGATGTACCTTGTATGAGTTTGGGCACACATACTTTTGATAATAAAATAAAGCATTATTTTGAAATAAAATAAAATTATATATATATATATATATATATATATAATGTTTATTTTTTTTAATAATAATAAAAAGGATATAAATATGTTTTCAATAACAATAAAAAAAATTAACACACAAACAAGTATTAAAAAAATTATGATATTATTATTATAATATTTTTTAAATTTTATTTTAGTTTTTTAACCTTTTTTTTTTAATTATATTATATAATTCATCCATGTTTGAACTTTCTTTTATTTCACCCTTATCATCTACAATAAATCTTATATGAATCCTATAATGCAATTAATCATATTTGTATGTAGTTAAAATGTTTGTTATCATGATGTCAACATGTTTGAACTTTCTTTTATTTCAACCTTATCATCTACAATAAATCTTATATGAATCCTATAATGCAATTAATCATATTTGTATGTAGTTTTTTCAACGAAAGACTTTGTTTTTTGTTTAGGAGATGGTATATCATTATCATTATTCCACTTAAAATAAAAACTTTTTGTTTTTGTTTTAGTAGATGGTATATCACTATCATTATACAAGATAATATTCCATTTAGTATGAGATGTGATTATATCATATTGTCGATAATGGATTGATTTATATAGAAAGTGTTTTTTTTAGTAGATTTTTAATATTGGATAACAATGTAAGCAAGGTAGAAATTTCAAAATGAAACAACCCATATTAACAATTCCTTTATTTGTTCTTCTCACAATTTCAAAGAAGAATATTAATAATTATTCAATTTTTTAATAATATTTGATGGGAAAATCACAACCAAACAACTTACCCCTCAAATTCCATCCCTCAATATAAAGTGGAGACCTCATTATCACATTTATTTTAAGTAGGGTCCTAATTTCAAAATAAAACAACCTTTTAAATTTGACAATTTTGACAACTCTCTTACTTATTTTCAAAATTTCAAAAAAATTATTAATAATTATCCAATTTTTTTAATAATATTTAATGGAAAAATCACAACCAAACAACTCACTGCTTAAATTCCATCCCTCATTATAATATTATCACATTATCACATTATATCATATTATCATATTATGATAATATCACATTATCATATTATTTAGATCATATTATCACATTATTTAGATCATATTATCACATTTAACTCTTTGGCTACCCTTGATTAGTTGACTACAACTCTCTATCATCATTATTTCTTTTAAGGACAATGGTAAGCTAATTATCCAATTTTTTTAATAATATTTGATGAAAAAATCACGACCAAACAACTTACAGCTTAAATTTCATTCCTTATTATAAGGTGGAGATCACATTATCACATTTAACTCTTTGGCTACCCTGGGTTAGTTGACTACAACTCTCTATCATCATTATCTCTTTTACGGACAATGGTAAGCTATTAAAGTGATAAAGCATAAAGTCATGTAGTCAGAGTGTAAGTGTATCCAGTACGCCCAATGCACTGCTGTCATTTACGCTAAACCAGTTTTACATTGATTACAATGTTTTAGTTTGCACTATGATTCTTTAATGTTGTCTCAATTGTTAATGAGTAGTTCTGTGTTTTGCCAAAACAAGATGGTAATGAGTAGTTCTGTGTTTTGCCAAAACAAGATGGTAATGAGTAGTTCTGTGTTTTGCCAAAACAAGATGGTAAGATAGATGCTTAACAGTCGCCCAAATAAGATGGGTGTCATTACCGCAGGTAGAAACTGGCCCCATGATCACGTTCATGTCCTATCACGTTAAATAAATCAACCCTGAGCAAATTACGGCTTCACCCGTGAATAAATGAGTAAATCACTGGATTACAATGAATTTGTCAGAGAGTAGGCTAACTATGGAGCAAATATATACGGGCTTTTCATTAAAAATAAAAAAAATAAAAATAAAATTAGGTTAGATTTTCAAGAGCAGTCTGAGTTGAGTTTTGTATGGATCAAAGTTTTAAGAATTTTTAAAACTTTATTGTAGGAGTTTTGCCCCATTTTAAATCAATCTAATTTTCAAAAAATCCATCAAAATTCTAGATTAAGCAAAAATGAAACGAATATCGGCTAAAAAGATAACTAAGACAGAAAAATTACTCCAAAGTTAACCCACTCCGTTTGTCAAAAATTCTCTTGAAGAGAAAAACGTTGTTATCATTGAAATTTGAAAGTGACGTTGACTCAGATGGTGTCCGTTCAACACATGTCAGTTAGTTGCAGACCTACAATTCTACTATACATAATGAACTGTACTACAACGGGCATTCCTGCCACCCCTCTGCTTGACTTTTCAATGACTTCTCTATATATTGTCATCTCGTTGTGCTAAGTATGGCTTTAAGAAAACAATTGAAGAGCTTAGATTCTTTTTATGATAAGGTATCTGTAATAGCTTTGGAGATCGATACGACGACCTTGTAATAGCTTGGGAGATCGATCCCACGACCTTGCAGAATAGCTTTTGTTCGTCGAGAAGCGCTTAGCGATCCTTGAAGAAAGAAGATGGCAGAGAGTAGCGGGGCTCGGTCTTTAGATCAAACTTCTACATGGGCCGTGGCTATTGTGAGCTTGTTCTTTGTTGTTATTTCTCTAGTTATTGAAGAAAGCATTAACGGCATTGGAAAGGTATGCTTTTACTTCCATTCTGCAGCCATAAAATTAGTAATCTCTTCAGTTCTATGCCTTTATTTGGTGCCTGATAGACCAATCAATGACCTTGACCCGGTTTAGCCATACAATAAGCAGCATCTTCAGTTCAATACCTTAATTTGGCACCCAATAGATAAATCAATGCTCTGGTTCAACCCAATCAGTACCCAATAGATCAATCAATGCCCTGGTTCTCTTTTCGATCCATCCGAGAGGCACATACCTGCTTACCATACTAACCCAACACAAAGAACAAATGACATGAAAGGGGAAAAGGCCTCTTAGAGCTTCCTAACCAGATTTGCAACAGGCGTATCCTCTATGTAGGCCAGGTTAAAGGCCACAAAGCATGCGGAATAAAAGATTTTACTTTTCAGCCCTATTGCCATCTTTCAAGTGACTATATTTAATTTTTTGGGAGGGTGATTTGAAGAGTGCCCTAGATCACCAGGATTGCTATGAACAAAATATCAAATCTTAAATAATAGAGTAAACAGTTGAAAACTTCTCAGGATTAAATCTTTTTGACTGCCTGTACAACCACAACTAGCTAGAGCAAGCAACAACATGCAAGGAAATCTAACAAAGACTGGAAACTTTCACCATACTCTTCACAAGAGCCCAACAGAACTACTCTTCGAAAATGATAACCGGATTCAATGTTCTTAACTACCTTGTACATCTTGTTTTCAACGAGAACTGTTTCGATCTCCTATCTTAAACTTTTCTCCACCAAAGTATTTCCAAGAGGAACCACAAAAAAAAACAACGAAACAAAAAACCAAATAGCGCTTTGCACCTCATGCAAGAAGCCACTTATTTAGAAATGAACATATGCAATTTACTATTATTTGCATGTCTACCACATCATCCTCCCCATGTCAGAAAAATGAATGAACCTCATATCGTATATAATATCCAGCAAGAGTGGTTTTTCTTAGGAAACTGCATTTTCCAATCTAATTTCTTAGTTTCATCTGTATCTTCCCTTGTCCCTGCATGATATACGTAAAAATATCAGAAATATTTAAAGTTGAACTGATAGCAAACTCCTTTGGTAGGTCTATCACATATGCATATTGTTTATCTTCTTGAAAACCTTCCAAGTTCCGTGGCTGGGTTTTTTTGTTTTAATTCGTTATGCATTTCTCGAGGAAACTGTACTTTTTGCAGATAAACCATCACTTCATCTCGTACTCTAAAAGTCTCTAATCTTCTAGGAAGATCTGCCTATCTCTTATATTCTTGCTTCACCTGTGCTTGAACATCTTGAATGTGCTTTGCGAATTGTCGAGCATCCTTGTGAACATACATTTCCACCAAATCTAGAGCCTCCTTTGACTTCTTCTATAAACAATCCGGAAAGGAGATTGACACATGGACCTGTTTACGCTAGAATTCTAAGCAATCTTTGGTCCAACTATACTCCTTAACAACTTCCTAAAGCTTTTTTGTTACCTTTGTTTGCCTATCAATTTCTGGATAATAGGTAGAAGTATAATAAAGTTTACTATCCAATGCTTTCCAAAAATGACTCAGAAACTGTGTTCCTGTCACCAGTAATGGTCTTTGATACCCCATACAAGTTCACAATTTCCTTGATGAAAAATTCGACTATCTTGCTTGCATCATTAGTCTTTTCACATGAAATGAAATAAGCCATGTTAGATAATCAATCCACAATAGTAAAACTAGAGTCATTATCTCATGTTCAAGGCTGGTCCAACACAAAACCCATGGTAATGTCAACACAAGGTCTATTTGGAGTAGGTTGGGGCATTTACATAGCCTGAATAGGTTTAATGATTAAGAACATGTGTTTCCTCCTAAAAGGTCACAAGTTCAAATCCAGAAAGGTAAAGTATGTATACCTCCTTACACTTACCAGTGAAATAATTGGACTATAACTGGACTGAGGATAAATACTTTGTCAAAATCTCTATAAGTGAGACAAAAATAATATTTCTCCTACCACCAAAGGCAAGGTGGTAAGGTTTTGTTGGTAGCCTCATTGTTGTTTCTGCACTTGTTGATCTCCACTCTCGATCGGCAGTACCCATAGGATCACGACAATATTCAACAACTTTGCTAGAGAAATCATTTGATGCAAAAGAACTATTTAAAGTTTCAAATCCAACTCCTTCATTCTTCAGAGTCGGAAGCAAATGGCATCTGACTCAATGCGTCAGCTACAACATTTGAATTCCCACTCTGATGCTAGACTAAAAAGACAGAAGGAAAAGCTTTGCAAATAGGATGCTCGTTTAGCATGATTGTGAGATAATGTCGCTTGTGCTTTGAGATAATTTTTCTTGTGCATTGACATGTTCCAAACCCCGATGATTGGCGAGGAATATAAACGCCTTATGCAAAAGCTAATGCCGGCAATGCTTTAAAGCTGGTACAATTACATAAAAAATTTGGTCATAGGTAGAATACCTGCTTTTGTGATCATTCAACTTCTCATTGGAAAAGGCTACATGCACCCTTCTTGACTTGATACTCCGCCAATTGCTACACTTGAAGAACACATTCAACAAAAATCGACCTGCTGAGATAAACAATGGATAAAACTGGAGCTTTACCCTTCTTGACTTGATACTCCGCCAATTGCTACACTTGAAGAACACTTTCAACAAAAATCGACCTGCTGAAATAAACAATGGATAAAACTGGAGCTTCAATTACATTCTTCTCTAGTGATTCAAAACTTAGAACTTTCTTGTGCTGCCTTTGTCCAAACAAATTTCTTTCCCTGCATGCGATCAGTCAATGGCACAAAGATGCCACTGGAATTCCTTATGAACTTTTTATAAAAAAATGTTAATCCGTATAAACCTTGCACCTCTGTGATGTTTGTGGGTGTGGGACAATCTAACATTGCCTTTTTTCTTTCATCCATGCTCAAGTCTTTGGAAGTAATAACAAACCACATGTACACCAAGTTGTCTTTACAAAATCCACTATTTTGTAAATTTATAAATAATTTAAAAAACTATTTAGGGGTTGTCTAAAAAAATGTTTTTTTTTCTAGAATTTTACTATATAAATTTATATGAAATCATTATTTATTGTTGTTTCATATTCATTTTTAAATGTACAAGTGGATTCAGCCAAAAACTCTAGGACACTCTGATCATACAGAAATAATCACTCAAATCTACAAATCTAACAATTTCTCCTTATTTTCAAACAAATATCCCCAAAAATATCACAAAAAAAATCATTTCCTAGAAATTTAAACTATAACATCTTAAAATATTCTACTTGTTCTTCTGCATGTACACATAGCTGTCTTTGCAAAAACAATTTCAAAAACTATCTTAAAATGTTCTATATGTTCTTCCATTGTGCTGATGAAAAACAAAATTGCGTAATAATTAGCAGATAAAAGGATGTGTAGATTAACTTGATGGATAATAAAATAGAATTGAAAATAAACTAAAAAATTATAACATTCCATTAACTATTCAAGAATCTGACACTCACTGGATAGTTCCTATGGGGATGACCTAACTATATATACACGATGTTGCTCGAGTTATTATAATTAAAAAAATATTATCATCATTAATTCCTATATTCATG
Source organism: Picea sitchensis (assembly GCA_010110895.2). Classification (NCBI taxonomy): domain Eukaryota; kingdom Viridiplantae; phylum Streptophyta; class Pinopsida; order Pinales; family Pinaceae; genus Picea; species Picea sitchensis. Next base: position 9,525 of record SNQJ01S0039450.1, read on the forward strand.
CATGGAGCGAGAAAACTTGGTATGACTTTGTGAAATGAAATCAATGGGCTGTCTGCAGGTTGGAAATTGCAGTCTCACTATGAAATAAATACCCTTTTAGGGTGGCTGTAGGTTGGTGAGCGTTGACATAAATGAGGAGTGACTTTGTCAATTGGCATGAATCTATAGCAATAACCTGACAGATCTCAAACTCCCATGTGTCAATGGATTTGTAAAGTGGCGTGTGGCTGATTCGTCCATAGCAATAACCTGACAGATCTCAAACTCCCATGTGTCAGCGGATTTGTAAAGTGGCGTGTGGCTGATTCGTCCAAAAACAATGTTGGATGAAGATGTATTGATTCTACATACAGCATCTGTTCTTTAATGACATGGATGCTAATTTGGCTCGAGGAAAGCATCCTGCGAGGAAATGCACAATGTTGGATGAAGATGTATTGATTCTACATACAGCATCTGTTCTTTAATGACATGGATGCTAATTTGTCTCGAGGAAAGCATTCTGCGAGGAAATGCTCGTGCATGCTGGGTAATACTAATCGACCGCTAACAATATCTAATCTAACTTATTATGCAGTATTGAAAGAATGCTGTGGTAGGTGGAAGTGAATTAGGAAATGTTCGTGCATGCTGGTTAATACTAATCAACCGCTAACAATATCTAACTTATGCATGCAATATTGAATGCTGTGATAGATGAAAGTGAATTATAAATTATCACATCTAATCTGAATTATTTTTACATTCAACAATCTATAATCCACCTGTGTCAACATCATTAAGTTGAATATTAACCAATCATCAATCTGAATTGTTTTTACATTCAACCATTTATAATCCACCTGTGTCAACATTAAGTTGAATATTAACCAATCATCTCAACATTCCAGTTGAATATTAACTACCCTAATCCAGTAGAGCGCTTTAACTATCCGCCCCTCAAACCTTGCATTGCCTTTCAAGCTTCACTCAACACAATCCAGTCCTTCGTTTTAAGCGTCGGAAGTTCGAGGAGAGTGAACAAAAGTGTGGAGATCCCAATAGAAGCCTAAAGGAGTAGGGTAGAGGCCAGTGGGGCATTGGTTGCCAAAATGCAAAGAAGAAAGGGTTGTATTGGACGCTGAAGTAGAAGCTCTTGACACGGCATACACAGACTTACGTTGATGGCAAGTTCGATGGCGACATGATTGGTGTCGGGAACTTGAGTGTAATTGGGGCTGTGATGCGAACTCTGCAAGAGTTGGGTTGTGACATGCTCCCGTAGGATCGCTTACTGAATTAGTTCTCAGAATTGTTGAAGTTGATCATGACGTTGGTAGCAAACCACAGACTATTGGGAGAACAACTTGACAGTTACATTTGGTCGTATGGTGATGCCGATAATCTATGACGTTGATCCCGTGCATGTCAACGGATGCTATGCCATTGATAAAAGGAAATAGCCAGAAGTGGGAGGCCAATACCATGACTGCTAGTTATGTTGGAAAGTCGTGGCATGGTCCCAGATTCACTTGGACACAATTATATCTGCAAGGAGGGAGGTGTCCTTGCTCGGGGTTTTGAGGAGGTGGTCTAGGGCGATTAGGCAAAGAGTTCAACTGCTCGGCAAGAGCTCGAAGCTTCATCACGTGTTCTAGAAGCTGAGCATGTCTAGTGGCTAGGCTATATGTATCCCTACCATTGCATTGACGACCAAATTAAACAGCTTGGTAGCGATATGAAGGATGTGCTGGTAACAGGTGTCCTTGGCTGAACTAATGATGACGCGCTATGCCTAGCTCGGTGATGGTTTTATTGAGATTGTCTATGAGAGCGATGTTTTGCTCCAGGAGCTTGTCATTATACTGCGTTGTGTGCCCTTGCTGGTAACACATGCCATCTCTAAGCATGCTAGTTTACGGCAAAGCTACCTCGTGACCCAATCGCAACCGCACTTAACTGAGCAAGAGGTCTTACGATTGAATTCTTTTCTCAATTCCATCGAGCAACGACTTAAACAATGGCGCAATTGCGTGTAGAGGTTCAAAACATAATTACCAAGTTTAAATTCAATTTGATACGAAAAAAATTAGAGTGCCCTAAAATCCAATACAGGAAAATTTCGAGAGTATACATCTTACAAAATACTAAAACATACAAAATACTAAAAACGTGTTATTTTTTCAAAACTTTAGAAATTTATCTTATATTTTCAGCTACTACTTGCCCATGGCTGGACTGTTTTCCTTTATTTATTTTACAGTTTAAGACATTTGCTAATGCTAATTGACTAGAAATGTTCTTGTATCTAATGTTGTATAAATCTACCCACGCAGAAATAGAGACACACAAAGTTGTATGTATATTTTTCATGGAGATGAGCAACCTCAACTTCAAATCAAATCTACCTGTTATTTCACACCACACTACCAATTCTTCCAAGAGAGGAAGAGGTAAAGAATTTTTTTATCAAATATTTTGATTTGTTACAAATGAAGATATCTTCATATACATTAATGAAAAGGATGACATAGCTACCATGTTGAGTGAGTGAAAGTCAGGAGTGCTTCATCTCCTTTGATGATAATGAGTTGAGATAGTGGATGGGTTCATTAAGAGTAGTTGAACAATATTACAAGTTTGAATTCAGCAATATCAATCAAAACATCGACATTATCATGGATTTGAGTTCATTGTTGACATCTCTGGCAACTTCATTTATCATTTTCATAGCGTTGGTTTTGGTGTTCTCATGGCTGTCTAAGAAGCCTTGACATTGTGCAATCTATTTCCCCAACAAAATTCTTGAAGGCAAAGGATTGGATTCCAACAAATCTTGCTACAAACAAACATTTGAATATCATTCATCTTGCTCAAGATTGTTGTCTAAGAAAGAGGTACTAAGGTTTAAGGAGGGGCAAGAATGCCTAAGAAATGCCTTCATCTTATTACTGTTGTCATTCTATGCCAAGAAAAAGAGTAGTGTAGTATAATTGTAACAGTCGTCACTCCCCAAACGTGGTTGGTTGTCAATCCAAGATTTGGATGATGTAATGCGGGAATTCCATCCATTCACAAACCCTCCACGAGTGTGAGCTAGCAGGCTTGCTTGACATGAGATGCAAAAATACGTTAATAGAGAATTTTGCAAGAAATCATGATCTAGTCCACCTCTCTCAGATTGGAGAGCTCCTCTCCTAATTTTTCTTCTTCTTTTTCCTCTGATTCTTATTCTTCTACTGGACAACCCCCACAACTATTGTAAATGGACTAACGAATCAACTAAATGCCTACTTGAACTCATTTGGCATCAAAATGAATGCCCAAAATATCCTCTCTCAAAAAAATGGAGGACTTAGCTCATATCGAATCAAATTTGGCATATTAGTGGCCAAATCGAACCGAACTGCCGAATTTTTGAATTCTTCAGCCTGATTCGGTCGAATTTGGTAATTGTGGTTCAAACCTTCCATCATGTCGTCATCGATGCCAGAGATGAAATCAATCACTTCAATTGAAGAACTTAGAGTTACATGAGTGCTTGGTATATGTCACATAGTCAACCTCTTTTCCGATACCAACAATCCTTATCTCAATTGCAGATTCAATTCATCCAACATGGATGGAGCAAAATCAATAGTTGACTTTGCTCCATGCCCATTGGATGCTCGGCTCTGCAATCAAAATAAGCTCAAGTTGTTGGGACACTTAAATCCATTGTGGGTCACAAGGTAGCGTTGCTGTAAATTAGCATGCTTAGAGATGGGATGTTGGGACACTTAAATCCACTGTAGGGTGAGGATTTCCTCAAGGGTGGTGATAGTGTCAAAACTTTGCTCAAAGCAAATTGGCTTCACTAAGTTGACCCCATTCGAGGAGAAAAGGAAGTAGAAGCCAAAATTATTGATGGTATCAAGGGTAAAACTATAGATAACTACTCAAGTGAAATGGACCACTTACAGTCAACTACGATAAGGGTTCAATGTCTAGTGCAGTCTAGTAGAGGAGGTGATGGTTAATGGGCTTGCTGATTATGAGTGGGAATGAGGTGGCATGCATGGTCAATGTGCGCACAATGGTTGTACTGGCCAATTGGTGCTATTGGGAGTATGAGATTGTACATGCCAATGGGTCCAAGTTGAAGATGTGGCGAAGGTGTGGTTAGGTGCGGGTGCAACCATGGTCTAGGGAACGAAGATGACAACCTTGGGGGTAAGTTTAGGTCTTGCATGTCATCAAGGAGATTATTGAGGCTAAGGGAATACAAGATGTGTTGGAGATTTTCTTCAATGGGTGTGCCTAAAGTGTTTAGGGGCTCATCATTTGAGATTTGTTAGATGTTTAAAGGGTGCCTGGATGAGTGCAGATTCAAATGAGTCTAGGGATGATGTTAGTGCATGGGGCACAGAGGAGTTAGCCATGATAGTGGAGTCGGGAGTTGATCAAGTAGAAGCAATGTTTTGTCACTGTGACTACAGTTGTTGTTGTCGTCGTAGTAGTGATCGTTGTTTGTCTCCACATGTCATGTTTGGGGTGCAATCATGTTGCAAACACACTTGAGGATGGTGGGTGGTGAACAATATCCACCCTGCTATGTTGTATTCAATGTTGCATAGCAAGGTGGATATTGGCTTCCATGGAGTGTGGCCTTATTCTTTTCACGCTTTCTCTAGAAAAATTTGTATGGTTGTGTTGCATTTAACTTTGTTGTTGATGACGATGATATGTTGAAGTCTATTTAGTGTTATGGTTGGGTTCCATGGGGCTAGTTTGTTGGCAAACACAATTGGATATCATGTTATTGCATTTGAACAAGTCGAGAAACAAAGGGAATACTGACAAGGGAAGGCGACGTTCTAGCCATAGTTTTTCAAATAAGGTGTTAGCATCACGTGACATCCAAGTGATACCATGTGCAACATGTTACCGCTCAAACCCACACCTTAAGTGGTAAATCCCTAAAACACAAGTGCAACCTTAGGGGAACTAAGAGGGGTTTCCCATTGTCACCACAACTACTTCTGCTCTCTCATAAGGTGTTAGCATCACGTGAGACCCAAGTGATGCCCTATGCAACATGTTGCCTCCCAAACCTACACCTTAAGTGGTAAAGCCCTAAAACACAAGTGCGACCTTAGGGGAACTAAGAGGGGTTGTCCATTGTCACTACAACAACGTCCTTGCTCACTTTAGGTAGTCTCTCCTCCGACACAAGGGGTGTGTCTCTAGGAAAATGTATAATGAATCTTTTGAATTAAGAGATGGTGGGTTGCCAAAACCAATGCCAGTCCCAAGGGTGAATGGTGTGAAGATTAACCATTGAGAGGGTTTGAATAATCATAAAGAGAGGTGAGGTTAGCTTGTTACAAACATGCACTTAACCAACCACATGAACTCTTTAATGTGCATAAATTTAAAGAAGGGGCCCTTGTAAAGGTGCACCACTTCAACTATTACAAATCGAATATAACAATGTGCAACCATTGAACAACAAAGGCAATCAATGGCCTTTCATGGAAATGACATATGGCAAACCCTCATATTGACAATGATGAGTGGCAAGTTACAAGGAGGGTTTCACCTCACCTTATTTCTTCTTCAATAGAAAAACTCTCTATTAATTGAAGGTCATTACAACAAATTTGTAGAAGCAATTTCAACACTCAAATACATCCACGCAAAATACAAAATAGGATGATAAAATTCATCTACAAGCTCTTTTACTTCACCTTCTTATAATCTTCAACTAAGCTTTGGAGGGAATATCCCTATCAATCCAACCATCCAAAACAAATGAGGGAGCTACTCTTTTTAAATAAAGTCTCTAGCTCAATCTCTTACAATAAAATAATAACATGCAGCCTCTAGACCCATAACATTCCCCAAGAAAAAATAATAAAATATTAACCATTTCTATATCCATGAACTCTCCTAGAAATAATAATAAAAATAATGGATATCCTAAAGAACAACATTATGACAAGTCAAAGTACATAACAATAAAATAAAGGACAAAATAGTGGGAATGACACTTCTCATCCCTTCAACCAAAACACCTCCATAAATAAGGCTTGTTTCACCATGTCATATGTATCCTTAAATAATGATCCACATCCTCCTTTAAGGAGCTCATCCCATATCCTCTCAAAACGTGTCGATAAGCCCTAGATCAAGGGAGTTTTCTTGAATATAGGCATGCATTCTTCAAACCACGTGCCAAGAATGTGGGTCATCACCTCAAAACAAGAACCTAAAAGTGGGGCATTCTAGAAATTTGTGCAAAGTGGAGTGCTTCTCAAATCGTTTGATACAAGGTGAAACCATGTACAAAAAGGAGTAGGCTAACTTGGGAGCAAACAAACCCATTTTCCAAGCAAAAAAATGGGCCTGAATCCGGCAAGATTTTCAGGGGTAGTCTGAGTTTCGCATGGATCAAAGTTCCATGCATTTTAGAACCTTACCCCAAGTGTTTTGCCCCATTTTAAACCAACCCAGATGCTCAGAAAATCGATTAGAGTTATGTATTAGCCGGAAATTTAAAAGCAGGCCGCCGGAGAACCTACTGGAAAGATAACTCGGGAGGGAAGATTTCTCTCGAGTTAGCCCACTCCTGTACAAAAATCATCAAACCTCCTCTATACGATGGGCCAGAAGGAAAGCACTATAAAAAAATGTGTACATTGGATACCTTTGGAATATGTGCAGAGGATGCCTTTGGAATGTGTGCAATGCTCCATTTATTAATTGTTTTCTAAATTTGGCCACCTCAAATAATATTAACAAACCCTACAAACATTTCCCCTTTGACTATGTCAAGGGTTGCCATGTGGCCCATCCTACTTGGAGCGAGTGACCATCAATTATGTCGTATGTACCTTAAAGGGCCTCCACACATGTTGGGCGTTCCTCCTAAGGTGGATCCTCTTGGCCTTATGTGTAAGCTTACCTTTGACCGCCTTTATATATATCCAGTGCTAGATTACCCAACTAGTCGCTTTGAGGAACTTGCTTTATCATTTCTTCACATATTCTGTTCTTCCTCTCCTACTGAGAACTATCATCAACCTGCTGTTGTGGTGCAAGGACTATTGAAATGGTCCTAGGAATAAGTTTTTCCGTGATGCCTACTGATATTTGTTCCTGTATCATATATTCATGGAGGAAAATCTGCTGAGAGCAGCAATAGTGGAATACAGTCCTCGCTACTGTTATGACATTGAGATATGGCTACTGTTATGACATTGAGATAAGTATTTAAACCTTGTCAAACAACAATTTTCCTTTTGACATATTCCCATTGTCCTCATGCCAAATTGCCCATACAAGTTGGAATATAGCATTTTATAAAAGAGGCAATCAATGTATCAGGCATTTATCACCATGGGTTCAAAATTGAAATTATTGGAAATATAAAAAATTATTGAGAAACTTAAAAAAATACAAAAATAATCATTTTTCAAATTTTTTCTAAACTTCTAAATAACATCAACATCGAACAAACACATTGTCACATAAATATGAAAATAAAATGGCAATATAAGATGTCAAGTGGTCCATCAAACATCGACACTGAAATATGATATCTGTCTAGAGTCATAATTCCTAATAGGATAATACAAAATAACATAAAAAAAAATAATGTATCTCATGGGATAATCATCACGAGACATCTAGATACTCAAACTTGGATTGACTCAAACCGATCTGATTTCAATGGCTTGGTTTACTAAAAAATACATAAAATATTTGAAGTTTAATGAAAAAGTTATATTTTAAAGATTTCAAACCATGATTTCAAAAAATTATTAAAACTTTGAAAGAAATCATTATGAATAAATGAGCAAGAACATTTAAATGACAAGCAATGTTCCACCATGGCTTATATTAGGATCCTCATCATCAGTATCACCCTTTGCCTCTTGTCTAACCTTTGCCTCTACCTAGATCCTCGTCAACACCACCCTATTTTGATGAAACTGCCTAATCCAAGCCTTATAATATGGTAGAAAAAGTTTAACATGCTTAATCAATGATTTTGGTTTGAGTGAAGGGTACATTTTTGCTAAGGCCATCACAAAAGAGTTCAACAATCAATACCACTAACATCAAGGTACATAACGAGCTTGGTTCTCTTGATTAAATGCCAATCCCATACACATACATGATAGAATACAATGAAAATGTTGCAATCCTACCAATTCTGAAATCTTGAAAACTCCAAGTCTGCTAAATTTTGAATGGGATATGAAATTCTACTTTCCCCATATGAAATTCGATGAGGTTGGAACCACCACTGTCAAACAAAAAGGAAAAAAAGGAAAGATAAAGGAAATGTCAACATAAAGAAAGATAAAAGGAAAGATAAATGAAATCTCAACTTAAGGAAAGATAAATGAAATGTCAACTTAAGGAAAGATAAAGGAAATGTCAAACAAAAGAAATGTCAACTTTTACTTTAAGAATTTAACATTACTAATTGGGGTCGAAATTAGTAATATAACTTCCTGAGCGCTTCCTCAGAGCTTCCTGAGNTCGGAGCGAGTTCGCTCAGGAAGCTCGCTTCGGGGTGCAAAAATGCGCTCCTTGCCCATGAGGAAGCGTTGCACCCCGAAGCGAGCTTCCGAAATCCAGAAGCGTGCTTCCGGATTTCGGAATCTTGCTTCCAAGCCAACTTCGTGAGCGCTTCCTCAGAGCTTCCTGAGCGCTTCCCATGAGGTCCGAACGCTTCCGCGCTTAAGAGGAAAAAACACTCATTTTTTTTATATTTTTGAGTTGAGTTAGAGTGTGGGGTGTGGTTAGGGGAAAGTGAGGAGGGAATAAAAGATATTTTCCCGCTCTCATTTCCTCATTGTTTCTATTTGTGTTTGCTTGATCTTGGAGGAGAGAGCAAAGGAAAG
>SNQJ01S0039450.1:21046-33818 GCA_010110895.2 Picea sitchensis
GGCTTCATCTTCATCTACTGCACAGTTTCGTCCTTCTCAGGCTCCTCCACTACCACCACGTGGAGGCACACGCGGCAATCGTGTTGGTGGAAGGAGGATGGGATAGTTGTTTGATGTTTCTCTCTTTTCATTACTTTACATGTGAGTCTATAGATGATAGATTCATATCATTTAGCAACTAGACTCTAGAGTCTAGTTTTGGACCTTTCGATCTTCATAATTCAGTGCAGATGACCTATTTTGTAATCATAACTATTTGGTCATGACTCATGTTATTGTTGACAGTTGCTAGATGACTATTTCATTAATGGTCTACTTTCTATTATATGGCTTAAAAATTTGTATGTTGGTTTGTAAGTTTGTAATTGCTAGATTCTAGATGGTTGATGCTCGAATGATTAATCATTGATGTACTACTACTTACTACTATGGATGTCATTTTAATGTTACAATGTACAAATATGCATGTTTTCATACATTTTGCAGCTAATTTGTCTTTCTGCATGTTTTTTTTAATATAAACGCAATATATATAAAATTATATATATATATATATAATAGACGCTTCTGGGATGCTTCGCTTCCGAGGATTATTTGAAAATGACGCTCCCGACGCTTCGCTTCCTAAAAATGCTCCCGCTTCGCTTCGTGCTCTGGCAACATTGAATCGAATAACTCACTTTTGCAAAATAAGGGTTAAAAGACCAAAAATTTGATTATAAGGTGATATTTATGCAACAGCGTGATAATTTCCAAATTATCATGAGAATTTCAAATTATCGCCATAAATACAGGAGATATTATCCCCGAATTGAGTTTTGACCTTCTCCTACTGGAAACAGAACAAATTTCCAAGGTAAATGATGATTTATAAGAGGAAAAGAAGAATTATTGACAACCCTTCCTCCAGCAGAAATGCTTGCCACCACTTAGGAAGTCAATCTTTTTGTTCTTTGTGGATAGATATGCTGCCAGTAGCTTTGGAAAAGAATTTACAACTACCAAAAACTTCCTACATTGTGATTATTGGAAGCGAATATTTATTATGTTTTTGTCTAGCACTTTTTGGATTATCCAAGAGCCTTGTTAAATGTGATAAGGACTGAAAATTGATAAGACAAGTCTACTGACTGAAATGGATCTTTTCTATCGATTTAGGAGCAAGTGATTCCAGGAAATACATGCTTGGTATTAGGGCTGGAATACTGCTTAAATAAATCCTTTGAACTGTTATTTGATGACTAAAACAAGCCAATGATTATGCCAATAAATCACTGCCACTTCCTCTGCCATATTCCAGGACTCCAAAAACTGATAACAACCAATGACCAATAGACGAGTATTCTGGATGAAAGACACAAGAATGACCAATAGACGAGTATCCTGGATGAAAGACACAAGAATGGAACTTGTGACCATTACTGCTGAGTTCATGGATGCATTCTCCGCCATAGGCATAGTGTCCAAACCCTTACAGAATACTCACTGACAGAAGCTAATAAATCACCAGTTGAATCCCAGCAAACTGAACATTAGTTTCCTCATCAAATATAGATTCTCCATTCTGTGCTGTAGTGGCCAACAACTCTTCCATGCATTCCTTGCAGCATGCAATACCCTTATAGATTTTGCAATAATTGATCCATCCAGCAGTTTACTTTATACAGATTGGTTAGGACAATCACACCATCAAACCGTCATCCTTCTATAGGAATATACGAGAAACTTTGTAATACCTTTTCTTCTTTTAGACTAGATCCTAAACAATTCTGAAACTGTGCCCTTCAATCTGCTACAGGAAAGCGCCTTGAACTGTATCTCGAGGAGACAAAGGCATCCTGTCATAGGAGCTCTCAGATTAGACAGAAATTTGGGTCTGGAATGCCTGGCAGAAATTGCATGATTTGAAATATATTCAAACCTGTAGAGACAGTAAAGCAGAATAATAGGAACAATCCTCAATCAGTCATTTCAGATACTAATGTGCTGCTTTTGGATGTATAAGAACGCTGGCCCATACTTGACTTTCACCTTCCACCCATAGCTCATGATCTATACCAGCATGAGCATATTTTCCTCCAATAGTAGTGCCTAATATGGGCATGTGGGAGGGCTTCAAATCCGGTTCTTTAGTGCAAACTTTGGATTTCAGTTAAGGTGCTAATACTGAGTGCATCCTCATCACTGTTCCGCTGGACAGAACGTCTCAAATTGCACATGCAATTTCGGGGGCAACACAACAGTCAACTTGCAGACAATGCGGTCAAGTTAGGGTGCTTGACACTCTTAGCTCCATATTCGAACCGTTCTAACCCTGTCTCATACCAATCCTCGAAATACTCTAGGGCGTTCTAAAAATATTTTTGCGCAAGGGTGAGAGTTAAGAGTCCAGCCTCCTGGAAGATTTGTTGGTATATAACTGTTTGCCATATTTTGTGCATGTGCTCTTCTAGTTGGTCGGAATAAGGAGAGGTGAACTTGACCGTAGGGATGAAGGTTGGTGCCATCATAATCCAGGATGCTATCACAAAGAGGAAGAAAAGACTCGGTTTCGGGCTCTGGATAGTCAAAATTGTTCTTGTAGTCTAGTAATCCAAAGTTTCATCTAACGTTGGTGGCGGAGACATTGGTGAAATAATCTGCAAAGCGCCAAGTGGTATGCCATTATTCCTCCTTAAGACCTAACAATGGTGCCTAAGGCATAATAATTACAAAACTGTAGGCATTAATTTAGATAATCATGCATGGAGTTAGAAAACATGCTCCATTGTGGATACATAATGTCAAAGAGTGGTGATCACATGCTATAAATTGCACTCTCACTGTCATAGAAATATCTTGTTAGGATACATGTAGGTTAGGTCACGCTAACATAAATGAGGGTTGACTTTGTCAATGGACATGATCATGTGGAAACAGCCTAACAAAACTCAAACTCGCATTTGTAAATAGGTGTTTGATATGGGGCATTCAAATCATCCTGTATTTGTTGGAATCCGGTGGATGAAGAATTGCTGAAGTCCCAGTTTGCATTCTTCAAATTGTAGTTTTGAGCATGTTGGTAGATTCAGAACCCCGGAATTAATCTAAAATTGCAGTTTCCAATTACTGAAATCACAGTTTTACATTGATCTGAAAAATCTGACCGAATTTTGATCACCATGTATCTGTCGGAACATGGTGGATGAAGAATTGCTGAAATCCCAGTTTGTATTGTTCAAATTGCAATTTTGAGCATCTTGATAGATTCAAAGCCCTGGAATTAGTCTGATTGCAGTTTCCAATTGCTGAAATCACAGTAAATCACAGTTTTATATTGATCTAAAAAGTCTAATTGAATTTTGATCGAATTGGGGGTGGGAAACTGCCAGAATAACAGGGCTATATGATGGCCCCATATCCCAAGCTGTGTATGTGAATTTGTGGTTGAATGGTCAAAAAATGACGTTATTGGATGAAGATGCATTGATTAGTGAAAACATCCTAACTGGCTTTTTGTGCTAAATGGAAATGACTTTTTTGCACTGATATGTCTTGCACTAACTGGAGAAAGCATGCTTCCAGAAAGGCTAAGTTGCCTAAGATGCATTGATTAGTGAAAACATCCTAACTGGCTTTTTGTGCTAATTGGAAATGACTTATTTGCACTGATATGTCTTGCACTAACTGGAGAAAGCAAGCTTCCAGAAAGGCTAAGTTGCCTTACATTAAGTGGGAAACACTAATCAACTAGTGTGTGCGAATTGCACTCAACAAAATACACATCACAGAACTGCTAACATAGTCCTTGAGTACATGATTCATCATCCTCATGAAAAACCGAGCCAAAATGGCATCAAAACCCATTCATATAAACCATCATCATCCTCAGGAAAAACCTTGGTGCATTAGTGAGTCCAAATGGCATCAAAATCCATTCATATAAACCATCCTTGTTATTAAATGTCGCATTGCATGATTTTGATTTGGTGAGAACCACTTCGGAAACCAAATTTAACACCTTAGCCCTGGTCAAACAAGCCATTATATTATTCATTTGAGGTAAGGGAAAGCCATTATATTATTCATTATATAAACCATCCTTGGTATTAAATGTCGTCTTGCACTCATTGGTTTTGATTTGGTGAGAACCACTTCGGAAACCAAATTTAACACCTTAGCCCTGGTCAAACAAGCCATTATATTATTCATTTGAGGTAAGGGAAAGTGATATTTGTAATTTTATTTAATGCTTTAGAATCAACACATATGCCACTTGTCACACTTCTTAGGTGTCAACAATGCTAGCATTTCAGCATTGCACATGGACTTGTCTCTCCATGATGAATCTTTTTCCTAACAACTCCTTGATTTGCCTTTTCATTTCTTCATTTTCTCATGGGGCCAATTTTTGTAGGCCCATTGATTTGAAATATTTGAACTCGATATCAAATCAATGTGTTGAATTATATGCCTCTTTGGTGGTAAACATGTTGGTAATTCTTTTGGTGTAATATTTGCAAATTATGCCAACAATTTTTGTGCTTCTCGACTACTTTTATAAGGAAAGTTGAAAAACAATAAGAAATCTTGTCAATTGAGAGATACTTGTCATTTATTGGGGTGGGTGGAATCAATGAGAAATAATAGTCTAGTTTCAAAGATATAAGTTTTGGTGAGAAATGTACGTATGTTTGTTCATAAAGCACATAGAGTAATTAATCAAATTTGTGGTTGTTCATATGGAAAAGCACTCATGATAGTGGAATTAATGTCTTATAGGGCCTGTTATCCYATATCATAATTAATTCATTATGTGGTGGTGAATGTAAATCACGATATGGGTTTGAACATAGTCAATTTGCTTGTTAGTAGAGTTGAAGTGAACGAGGGTTTTGTTTCTTAAAAGGTTCAACCTAGAGTTTAGGGACATGGTTATCCAATACAAAAACCCACTTGTCACCCTTTATAGCCTTGATTTCGTGGCCCATGGCCCATGTCTCTCGACCCCCATGCGGCCTCGACCCTGATTGCTCTCTCGCAGCTCATGTCTTTGTGGCTCATTTCCCCTATGCCCTGCAACCTCTACTCCTTATGGATTTGGCCCTTAATACTCACTCCCCTCCTCTCTCGTCCTCTGACTCCCCTCCTCTCATCACCTTTCCCTCACCTCCCCACTTCCTTCTCACCACTCCCCTCCTCTCTCGTCCTCTGACTCCCCTCCTCTCATCACCTTTCCCTCACCTCCCCTTGTTGTGTGTTCTCCTGTAGTTTCCGCCACTGTGCCATAAGATGTAGGTCCCTCTACTGCACCCTCAACTACAACAACATCAAAGGGGCATCCAATTGCACTGTCATTTTTGAATATGGAAATGTAGCATCTTCACATAGATTTACGCATTGGATACTCAGTAGATAAACGACCCTAAACAACGGAACAACAACCCACGGATGGTCTCAAATGTCCCAGTAGCAAAATGAATCTTTTAATAGACCTAGTATTTTTAGTAGCCCAACTTCCTAGTTTAGTTAAATCAATGGAACGGTTATAATCAGAGGTGTTCATTCTCTCAAATAGAGTCTTTGAGGTGGAATCAGAGAATCTATCCCTTAGGAAATTGCTAAATGAAAACAACATGCAGGAAGCTTTTCACCCATTGAAAGATGATTTGCACACATAAATTATTGAACTTAAGAACAAACATGAGGAGATCTAAACCCAACAGGCCACCTTCAAGCAAGAAATTGAGACACATATTAACTCATGGGCATGGGTTGTTTGGGGAAGGAATAGGGCTCCCCTCCCTCTTGTTATGGTTAAGGAAGTGGTGCACACCAAGATTCGAACTAGGCGGGCCCACGAGCTAAATCTTAAAGTGAGGGGGCTCCTCCTATCTTCTCCATCCTCAGACCCCATGCAAGTTGGGAGAATCTTTCTCTGAGGTACCCTTGATCTCCTTGATGTTATCCTGGAGAGGGCTTGGCTTGATTCCAACTCCACTCTTTTTCTTTGGTTGAGGTCCAAAGGTGATTGGCTTCAGGCCCTTAGGGCCAAGAGGAGGTTGTTCTCTCTTCCCAACAAGATATTCCTAGATGAAGGATCTCACTGGGTTATAGGATACGAAGCTCAAATGCTCCAGGGAGTAGGTTCTAATAGCATGATAGGAAGGGAAGTGGGAAGTTATTAGAGATTGTAGGGTTATCATTTGGGACTCCCCACCCCTTGGATGGAAACCTCGGCTTGAGTTCTCCAAATGACAAGCCCGTGGGGAAAAGAGACATGGCTTGAGTATTTCAGTGGGAGGTTGGAATAGAAATAGAGTGTTTTGGTCATCATTGGGCATGATTTATGATTCTCTTGGTTTGTCGGATATCCTCTTTTTCACTGAGACCCATGCGAGTCCCGTCTAGCCACTCCCAGGCATAGTAGGTTACCACTGGTTTTCCATTTGCAGGAAAGAGACCAGGTGTTCAGGTGGTGTTAGAGGTTTAGGTGAGATAACATGTCTAGCTAGAGAATCCCTTTAGGGCAGGGTTTCTATGGTCACCTAGGACAAGTTTTCCAGGTTCATGTGGATTCAGACAAGTAGTTTATCCCCTCTCCCTAGAGACATCTACGTTGCAGTTTGGTGCTTTCCCCAAACCTCATCTTAGTTTGCTAGTCATAGTGATTAAGTTGGGGATCCCTACCTGGACTTGTATGCTCGCATCATTTAGTATTCAACAATTGGGGAGGTCATCCTTCTGGGTGACTTTAATGAATTCATCAGAGCTCTCAAGACTACTCTCCATAATTGCTCAGACGATGTGTTATGTATTCGAGAGATAGAGCCAGAGTCAGTGGGACTTCACCTGTTGTTGGACGATGCTTTTGGGCCTATTATAGCTTATGGAAGGCACCTCTTGTGGCTTGGAGACCTAATCCTAGATGGCCTCTCCTACTTCTTGAATTCCCAATACTTCACATGTTTTCCCCATGTGGGGGAGCTAGTATGGTGCATTTTGTCATGTCTAGCGTGTTGCCCCTTAGTTTCACTTAAATTAACTCATTTTCTTTGCCAGATATGTTTCAGTATATCAATGAATCTTGTGTCTATCTTGATGATGTCAGAGCTTAAAGTACTATGATCAGATGTGCCATCGTGATGATTTATATTGTTGTATCATGATTACCCAAAAGTGTGACCATTATACCTTATGTATTATACTTTACCATTCTTAGATGATCTATGTAAAGTGTCTTTTTTATCTAGGTAGTTTCTCTATACCCTTTATGGTTGTCATGGCCGATCCTCTTAGTCCCCATTTCAAGATAGTCCCTACTCTTACGATTTTGCTAACAACTCCTTGAAGGTCATTTGTGGTTGAGGTAGGTACACAGGGGTCTTGGAGTGGATCTACTAGGACACATGACTTAGGGAACCCCTAGGTTTTTTCACTTTACTCTTATGGAAAAGTGTTGCTCATGTATTGTAAAGCTTGATATGCCTAGAGAGCACACTTATTTTATGCCTAAACATGGATCTCCTTATGTATATATGACACGTTGGCTTGGGACTCATGACATGAATATATCTTTAAGATCGATCTACACATTTTCATGTGGAGACACAGGTCTCGAGGCACCTTCACAACTCCTGAGGTATTTCACAACTCCCAAGGCAATTTCACAACTCTCGAGGTAGTTCACAACTCTCGAGGAATTGATCACAATGCCCTAGGCAGTTTGTGGCTATTCTTCATGCACCTGGACCTCTCATGCCATGCCATGTCTCAGAATTTGGAGCACTCAACCTGTTAACACATTTGGAGGCACATGTCACTTATTTTGATGGGATGTCCACCTTGGAGGATGCATTACATAGCCATTGGGTCTCTTACTTGGCATATGTGGACCTTCTTCGACCTCCCTTGACTTGCGGATATGGTTGATATTATTTGAAGAGGATTTTATGACTTGGAGACTTCCCATCTAGACGTTGGAGCTTATTTTGGTGAGTTTTCCCCTCTTTTGAGCCTCCCATGTGCCACACGTGTGGATCTCCCTCACCTTAAGCATAGTCATTGGAACATTTGCTTGACTCTTCTTCATAGGAGAGGTATATTGACATGATTTGAGGAGGTTGCCTAGCATCATGGAGGGATGTTGAGCTTCCTTCACCTCATATTGACCATGATACTGGGGCGCCTCCCTCTCTTGGGGAGAATATTATACATGTGGCATATCTACTTTGTATTTTATGTATCATTTGACTTGGTCTCCTTGGTTAGTTGGAAGACAAGTCAAATGTGAGATCTCCTAGGCTAGATCTAAGGAGATGGAAAATATTATTGTAATAAGAGGGTTGATGAAACCTCCTCTATAAAATAAGCTCCCTCTCTCTTTTCAAATGGTTGTTGGCTATTGAGACTGCAATTTGGTCGAATATCTACCAATTGAGGCATTGGTGTCAATTCTTGAAGCTATTCTATCTTGGATTTCTATTTTGGTGCATAAAGATTGATTGTGAATGTTCAAGAGTCAAGACTTCCAAGCTAACAAGGTTAATCCATCGAAGGGTAAGGCTACCACTTGGAAGGAAGACGTTTTGGGGTAATTCCTCTCCTTCTTTCTTTGTTAGTTTGATAATTATTTGATTCCTTGCTTTGTCTATCCTCTTTTAGAACCCTAGGAAGGGTATTCGATATGTTTATCAATCTATAGTTTCTCTTCTTGGTGAAGGTTCTCCCTTGAGAACCCCTTCTAGTAGGGCCTTGGTCTTCATAGTTTATCTTGATTAGATAGGAGACTATTCTTCCCTTCAAATTCTAATCCTTAATATAAAATAGACCAAATTTGAAGAGGGGTTTTCTTCTTGACCCCATAAGCCCTAGTTGGAATTAGGCACTTGTCTTCTCCCAACAACCAACCAAAATTAAAAAATCCAAAATCCTTTCTTAAATTTAGTTTTGTTTAGAAAGAAATCTAACAAAAAACATTGAAAATCATTAGTTAGATTTATTTCCTAGTCTAGCATTAAGTTTATTGCTTATTCTATTTTCTAGACTAGATCAAGTTAGGGTTTTAGCTTAATTTCTTACCCTAAAACCTTATGAGGCAAATTGGCCCCTTAGATTTGTGCTTGTAAAGTTTCTTTACTTTTTTTTTTTGGATTTTGATGTTTATGTAAATCTGGAAATTACATAAAAAAAAACAAAAACAGATTTACATAAACCCTAAGTCTAGGTTTTATGCATTTAAAAAACATCTAGCACTAGGATTAGCATTTATTTCATTTACTAGAAGGTTGTGGCAAGTTTATTCTTATTTTCTAGTAGTGAATTTCATCTCTAAATTGGTACTAATTGCATATCTATCAGCTAGAGATTTTCTTGGTAAATTCTAAAGCTAATCTTAAGAAACCCTAGGGGGAATTTGCCTTGTGTTTCAAGTTATTGCTCATTTACATTGATACACTTGTAAACTTGATTCTAAAATATTTTGGGTTACTATTTCATATAATATCATAAAACCCTAGCTAAGAATCCAAGACATTTTTTTCTAAGGCTGAAATATCTCTCTTGGATTGATTTCTCTCTAACTTCAAATCTGGAATTCTGCAATAAATCATTAATAAAACAGATTTGAAGGTCAAGGACAGCCTTGGATTTGTCCTTAATCAAGCACATAATTGATTGACACTCAAAATCACATCACATATGGTCAATATGGTCAATTTGTGTTAAACGATTTCATCTCATGTGGTTCCAATTAGTTTGGAGTGGTTTCTTTTCATAGTTACTTCTTCTAAGAGTTATTTTCTTAAGATGTTGATCAAACTAATGCAAATATGAAGTTATCGTTTCTTGCATAATTTATAATTAGATTTGTCATTGGTCTACTAGCTTCTAACTCATAATGCTTTAAGTGGATAATTGTGGTTTATGCTATTGTTATTGAAGTATTCTTTTAAAGCATTTAATCACTTATTTGTTGGAATCTATGTATATTTACATTGTTACATCTCTGTGGGAGATTCATATAGTGAAGTAAATCATAAGCTCTCATAGATTAATTCACTAAAAGAGATTTACTTGAACTCTATTATCAATAGACTAGGGATACCCCCTTGGCCTTGATAACCGACCAAAAGTGAAGGGGAGATTGTGCCAAGGTGACAGTGACACAATTCTCATATGTAACCCCAATCTGACATCCGTGGTTGGACTTTCCACTTGGATGCTAGTTTAGGTGGTAACATTTTGGTGCGATTGTCAAGGATAAAGTCCATCACCTAAATTTTATAGGGGACCCTCTTGCATGTGTGTTTTGATGAGTATGTTTTGAATGATAAATTAAATATCTCATCTAGCAATTCCACATAAAGAAAATCTAATTTAGAAATACACCACAAGAAGAAATCCTCAAGGTCTAATTCATCTTGTGTCTGAACCTCAAAAAGTATATAGATGAAGAGTCTTGTGTCTGAACCTCAAAAAGTATATAGATGAAGAGTAAGTAGGCTTAAAACAAGAGAAGTCAATATATCTAAAACGTGAATCATTGCGGGATATAAAAGGATTATTTGTTGATAATTCAAGTTTTCTTAATCAAAATCAGATGGGTCTTCCATGGTTGAATGATTGTTATAAACCATTTGATTTCACTAATATTGTTGGACAGCCTCATGAATTGCCTAATCATTGGAAAAATTTCCTTTATTTCATGGTGATAATGCTATTAGTGCATGTGATCATTGGAAGGCTTTGATGGATTTGATGGCGATTGAGAGAATTGAACATCTTGATGTGTCGTTTAAATTCTTTGCTTTATCTTTGAAGAAAGATGCTAGAAAGTGATATATTGGATTGCTTGATAATAGCATTAATTCTCTTGATGGTTGTAAAGATACATTCTTTTCTAGATGGTTACAAAGAAGAGATAGTATGTTTCTTTTGAATGCTTTAACTAATGTAAAGAGGTATGAAAATGAGACAAATGATGAATTCAATCTAAGATTTGATGAAATAATTCAAGATAATCCGCGCGATCATCAACCTACTCTATCCATTGTATTGTTGTAATATTTGAATGCTTTCCAAGGCACAAATGAGTTTCTTTCTTTATGAATCAAGCTATGCCAACATATCTAATGGATGCTAAAGATAAAGCTAATAGTATAGAAGAGAACTTCTTGTTATCAATAAATCCCAATATCCTGACCCCATCTAGAATTAGGGCGCAACCTATGTCAAGAACCATGCATACTATTGAGCTAGCCCCTTACCCCTTCGTTGCTATGATGGAATCAATGCAAAGAATGGAGACAAAATTTACGCAAACAACTAATGCATTGTAGAATAGGATTGTACAAATGGAAATGCTGCAACAAAATAGATTTCCTCCTAGGAATGAAAAGTATCATGGCCCTCCCCAAAATCAGAGATTTCCTGGTACTTTGGAACCAAGTAATGTAGTCAATTATGGGCCTACTCCATATTGTTGATCTTGCAATGATTGGCATGAGGAAAATACTTGTGCAAAATATTTAGAGAGGGTCAACAATGAATCAAACAACCAATATAGTAACAATTACATGGATTCTTGCAACAATTTATTTGATGAGAGGAAGTCCTATCCTTTGTCCCAAGAGAACATGCAACAAGTTAAGGACAAAGGAATATATATACAAAAAAGGCCCTCAAGATATTCAAGGAAAGACCATCTCAAGAAGAAATTCAAAAAATGTGGGCTAATGAACACAAAGGATTTTATTATCAATGAAGAAAAGGTAACTTGCCTTTGGTGGATAGGCCAAACCCAACAAGCTTCCCAAAGAAAAGCAATCAACCCAATGAGTCAAGTACTAAGGTGTATCAAGGGGAACCTTCAACAAATGCCCCTCGCCCCCAATATGTAATTCGATATAACCAACTAGGTTAACAATGTTAAAGTTCCCATTCCTTTGATTGAGTTGGCTAAGCTCCCCTTGAAAAACCCGAATCTAAAAGAATGGCTTAAGAAGATTGACACTGACGAATATTGCCTAGTGAACTTACAAGCCTTGATCCAAGAAGGTAAGGGAAATGGTAGTCATCACCCCTTTTTCATCTCATTGGTGGTAAATGTCTTACTTCTCCATAATTTCATGTTAGATTCAGGAGCATCCACTAATGTCATGCCTCCCAAAGTGATGAACCAACTAGGCTTAAAGACAACTGTAATGATCCCAAGCCAAATGTTTTGCTTGGAATCACTAACTAAACCCTGATTTGTTTATTAAGTGTGTGTATGTAGGTTGGCCATGAACATTTCGGCCTTAGGGTTTTTTCAGTTATTCAGCCACAGATTATACAAGAATAATTGCCATCATATGAAGAACATCAACAATACACAAGATAGGAACCACAAGCAATAATTGAACTTTATTATAAGAAAGCAAGCACCTGATACAACTAGCAAGCAGATCTGGAATAGCTTCAGATGGCTTCAAGACAATAATAGAGCTACATACAAAATGCCCCCGGAGATATAAAGCAAGCCTCCCAAAGGCTGTAATAGAAGATGAACACTCAACTGCAAACCTAGGGTTTAAGCCCAAACCTTAAGCAACTGGTACGGCCCTGCTGGTGCTGGTACGACCTGCTGAAGTCAATAGATACCAAGGGTTCGGCCCTCCTGAAGATGAAGTCTCCCCAAATGCTACCAAACTCCTCCCAATGATAGATCAAGGCAATGGAAGCCTCCTCCCGAAGTATGGAGCCCAAACACCGAAGCCGCCTCCTCAAACTGCAAAAACCCTAAACTGGTACA
>SNQJ01S0039450.1:41300-79302 GCA_010110895.2 Picea sitchensis
GAGTTCACGAGATCCCTAGATCTCTGCCACCTGTCCTCCTCAGATGGACGGTCCCGATCTTCTCGCCACTTCGCCACTCGTGACTTGGAGCGCCCAACCTTTGGGCTCTCACCTTGTGAACCTCCGAGTTCGCGAGATCCCTTGATCTCTACATCCTATCCTCAGATGGACGGCTGCGATTCTCTTGCGACTTCGCTACTCGCGAAGTCAAGAGACTTCCTTCTCTGACCTCCAATGTCCGAATCCCTGATATGGGTGATCTCGTGACACGTGTCCACTCCTAACGAATGGATCAAATCCTTTCGGTACTTTCGTCTCCTCTACTCTATTGTATGAGGGTTTAACTCCCTCGCAACTCTCGATAGATCTAACGACTGTCAGGTAATTGGACCAAGATCCAACAGTCCAGATCCTTTCTACTCCGTGCGCTCCTCTGCTGCTTCCTGGACGTGGAAAACCAACGGTCCAGATCTCTTCTCCTCAGCCTGATCTGACGGCTGTTGTGCGCCCTCCTGAGCTTCTGTGCTTTCTTCTAACACTTGGAAGAATTCCAAATGTTTAAGGCCTTAACTTTGAATTCTTTTCCCTGCGAGCTCTTCGCCTTGAGTCTCGCTTGCGCGTATAAAAACACCACTCCTCCTGAGCTTTAAAAAACTCTGAACTCTTCAAGGAGTTCTGTAGCCTCTGCACTCCTTGCAGCTACGACTTTGTGCGTAAAAGCACTCGCCCTCCTGAGCTTGACCTTCTCTGGAACCTTAAGAGGTTTCCACGACTCCTGCACTCCTTGTAGAGTCTCTGCATGCACGAGCTGCTATCCCTTCTGAGCTTACTCACGAACTCAGATCTCTAAGGAACTAAGTCCCTTTTTCCTTTCTCCCTCAGATGGAGAATTCAGATGCCCTCCTGGATATCCCTCTGCTCAAGCAACCTTTTGCTGAGAGTTTCAGGGTGTTTAGCAACCCTGCGAAGATCCTTCTTCTTGGACTCTTCTACTAATTCCAGAACTCAAGGAGTTCTTTTTTCCTATTGTGCCTGTCTGCACACCTACTCAATGCCCACCTGGTAGAGTATCTTCTTACAGAACATCCAACAGTTCTGTCCCCTTCTATGTTCCCTATGCACCTGCTCAATGCCCTCCTGGCAGAGCTCTCAGAATCCTTAGTGATCCTTGTTCTCCTGTCTGAACTCACAGCAGAGTTCTTCTCAATGCATCACTATGCATATGCTCAATGCCCACTTGGCAGAGCTCTCAGAATCCTTAGTGATTCTGACTTCAATTTGAACTCACAGCAGAGTTCTTCTCCTATGCACTCCTTGCACTGGCTCGATGCCCTCCTGGCAGAGCTTCATAGAACTCCTCAGAGATTCTGTTTGCAACTGTGTTTTCTCATACACAGCCTTGCCTCCAAGGTATTCAGCAACCTTGAGGTCTTCCTCCCGAGTTGTTGATTTCAGCTTCTGTGCCCACCTGGCATGCCTCTGTCTGAACCCACAGAATTTAGAAATGCACCCTCTTTGCATGGCTATCAGAACCTGCAGCGTTCTGTCACACCCTCATGGTGTGAAGCCTCAAAGACCTCTCAAGCCTGAAACCAAACACACTCCTACAAATGCAAAACTACAACATACATTCAAAGCATAATTTGAACACACATAGACATTCATTCAACACAGGAAATATGCAGGAAAAACTGTTGTTTATATTAAATGGCAAATGCCTGTTTGCACAAGGTGTTCCTAAGCATGGCCTATAACAAGGTCTCGACTCTTCTCTTCCCTATGCTATCTCCTTCCTAAAAACTATTACCAAATGAGATCGAAATTGATCTTTTACAAGAGGGGCTCTTAGAGCTCTTCCCTCCAATCTATCTACCCTATTCAATAGCATTGAATGGGTTGTCTAGTCCGCAAATCGGATCTAGATCTCAGCCTTACAAACAATAAAGGCCTATGTACTCTAATGCCTGCGCAAAGGCACGACCTCACGGCTCAACAGCCTAAACATTAAATTACATTCAAATTCAAAATGGAAGACGAGGGCTGCGCCTCTCTTCAGCTTTGAATGCACGCGCTGACGTGGCTGGCTGGCTGACGTGGAGAGATGCTCCTGCATCATACTCCTCAGTTGCAAAATTCATGAGCTCCTGCTCATGAGCTTCCCCTCTCAGCTTTTGGAAATCCTCCTGGATCCCAAACAAATTTCTGGAGTTGTTCATCTGCTCCATTTCCTTGCTTCTGCTGCTGCTGCTTCTTCTTCTTCTTCTCTACTCAACTTCTCCTTGTTGGCAGTCTCTGCTGAACTGATCATCCGCTTCCTGATCTTCTCGATGACTTCATCCAGCTGCTCCAATGGCTGGCTCTGCTTTTGCAGTCTCCCCAGCTGCAAAAATTTTCTGCAATTTGGCAGATTACTGTGATCCCCCATGCCATCTTCTTCATATTCTGTGGCACTGAGTGTCCACTCTGCTGCAGACTTCAGCTCTGCAGTCTCCTCTTGACCGTCCTGTTCTTCAGTCATCTTCTCTGACAACTCAACTTCTTCCAGTTCTCCTGCTGGCTCTAGATTGTTCAACCAATCCTCCAGCATCTCCAGCTCCATCTCCCACGGAGTGATCAATCTGCTTGCCTGCTCTTCGGCTTTTTTTGCTGCCAGCTTCAGTGCTGCAGCTTCCTTCTTTTCAGCTTCCTGACTGAAAGTATCGAGCCATTCCTCAGAATGCTCATTCCCTTTTTCTTCTGCTTGGGCAGCTTCCAAAGTCTGCTCCAATGCTTCTTTGACAGTCTCAGTTGGCTGTCCTGCTTCTGTTGCTGCATCTGCAACACAAATCTCTGTCTCCCCTAGGCTATGTGGTAGGAATACCTGAATTCCCCCAATCATTTGAAGATTCACCTGATCTTCCTCTTCTGTCAGCTGCATCTACTGATCCAAACTCACCTCTGAGGTTATGAGATTTTCAGATAATCTCATCTGCTCATCCCTGCCCACCTGAAAAATTGGGATTTCCCTGCCCACCTGGCAAATTGGAAACTCTCGGCTGCCCTCCTGGTAGTCTATGAGATCCCGCAGCGATCTAAATTCATTGCCCACCTGGCAATGTGAAATTCCCTGGCTGTGCTCATGACAGTCTGTGAGATCCTCAACTGATCTCAACTCTTTGCCCACCTTGCAATCGGGAATTTCCTCTCTGCCCTCCTGACAGTGCTTGAGATCTTCAGCTGATCCAAATTCATCCTTACTACTGAGACTTCTCCCAGTCTCTGGTTTACATATCTGAACCCTTTTCTCTGGTCTGTTGAGGTTTTCAGCAGGCCTCAACCACCATTTTAACAACTTACATTGTCTTTTAGCCATCTCGCTGTCTATTTGCTCTGCTGGCAAGTTTGCTGCTGTCACTCTGAAACCTTGAGTGTTTCCAGCCTCTTCCACAGTCCTCCTGACTGTCTATGGACTGTTGCCTACCTGTAAACAATCCTCTACAGAGTCCTCAGTACTCTGTCTTCTTTTGCCTTCTCCCCCTGCTTGAAATATACAAATAAAGTCCTCGCTCTGATACCACACTGACGTAGATGCCACCTCTGCCTTGGCAGAGTCTCTGCACGACCTCCCGGTCTTAAGGATCGTTCGCTCTATTTCATGAGCCGAAGCAGCTCCTTCGATTCCTTGTTGGAATCTCTTCTAAATTGATCCACAGATCCTTCGGGAAGCTCCCCTGTGCGAACAGCACTAGGCGCGAGCTCCGCCCTCTTCGTGCGACCACAACGCTATGACCAAGGCCTACCACGAAAGGCGCTTATCACAACTCGCCTCTTGCGAGTTCGCGAGTCGAAGTTCTCGACTCCTCCTGTCCAATCCCGCAATATCCGAGATCGCGAGACGGGTATAACTCCTTCCCTTGTCAGCGCCCTCCGCGCGTGACCACCAGCTAGGCTTCCCACTAGCGCTTCTCGCCTTTCGCCACTTCGCAATTCGAAAGGTTGGACTTCCGTCCCCTTATCTTACGAACCCCCGAGATACAAAAAGTTAACGGGGTGTTGACTATCTTCAATGAACAACGCGTGTCCGCCTGTCTATTCCACGGGCCCACCTTGCGATTCTGCCGCGTGTCCACACGAGCCTCGGCTCTCGGCACTTCGCCGACTCTGCGATTGCTGCCACCTGTCCTCCTCAGATGGACAGCTGCGATTCTCTCGCGACTTCGCCACTCGCGACTTACAACACCCAAATCTTGGACTCTCACCTTGCGAACCTCCGAGTTCGCGAGATCCCTAGATCTCTGCCACCTGTCCTCCTCAGATGGATGGTCCCGATCTTCTCGCCACTTCGCCACTCGCGACTTGTGGCGCCCAACCTTTGGGCTCTCACCTTGCGAACCTTCGAGTTCGCGAGATCCCTTGATCTCTGCCACCTGTCCTCCTCAGATGGACGACTGCGATTCTCTCGCGACTTCGCTACTCGCGAAGTCAAGAGACTTCCTTCTCTGACCTCCAATGTCTGAATCCCTGATATGGGTGATCTCGTGACACGTGTCCACTCCTAACGAATGGCTCAGATCCTTTCGGGACTTTCGTCTACTCTGCTTTGCTGTATGAGGGTTTAACTCCCTCGCAACTCTCGACAGATCTAACGGTTGTCGGGTAATTGGACCAAGATCCAACAGTCCAGATCCTTTCTGCTTCGTGCGCTCCTCTGCTGCTTCCTAGACGTGGAAAACCAACGGTCCAGATCTCTTCTCCTCAGCCTAATCTGACGGCTGCTGTGCGCCCTCCTGAGCTTCTGTTCTTTCTTCTAACACTTGGAAGAATTCCAAATGTCTAAGGCCTTAACTTTGAATTCTTTTCCCTGCAAGCTCTTCACCTTGAGTCTCGCTTGCGCGTATTAAAACGCCACTCCTCCTGAGCTTTAAAAAACTCTGAACTCTTCAAGGAGTTCTGTAGCCTCTGCACTCCTTGCAGCTACAGCTTTGTGCGTAAAAGCACTCGCCCTCCTGAGCTTGACCTTCTCTGGAACCTTAAGAGGTTTCCACGACTCCTGCACTCCTTGCAGAGTCTCTGCATGCACGAGGTGCTATCCCTTCTGAGCTTACTCACGAACTCAGATCTCTAAGGAACTAAGTCCCTTTTTCCTTTCTCCCTCAAATGGAGAATTCAGATGCCCTCCTGGCTATCCCTCTTCTCAAGCAACCTTTTGCTTAGAGTTTCAGGGTGTTCAGCAACCCTGCGAAGATCCTTCTTCTTGGACTCTTCTACTAATTCCAGAACTCAAGGAGTTCTTTTCTCCTATTGTGCTTGTCTGCACACCTACTCAATGCCCACCTAGCAGAGTATCTTCTTACAGAACATCCAACAGTTTTGTCCCCTTCTATGMGCCCTATGCACCTGCTCAATACCCTCCTGGCAGAGCTCTCAGAATCCTTAGTGATCCTTGTTCTCCTGTCTGAACTCACARCAGAGTTCTTCTCAATGCATCACTATGCATATGCTCAATGCCCACTTGGCAGAGCTCTCAGAATCCTTAGTGATTCTGACTTCAATTTGAACTCACAGCAGAGTTCTTCTCCTATGCACTCCTTGCACTGGCTCGATGCCCTCCTGGCAGAGCTTCACAGAACTCCTCAAAGATTCTGTCTGCAACTGTGTTTTCTCATACACAGCCTTGCCTCCAAGGTATTCAACAACCTTGAGGTCTTCCTCCCGAGTTGTTGATTTTAGCTTCTGTGCCCACCTGGCACGCCTCTGTCTGAACCCACAGAATTCAGAAATGCACCCTCTGTGCACGGCTATCAGAACCCGCAGCGTTTTGTCACACCCTCATGGTGTGAAGCCTCAAAGATCTCTCAAGCCTGAAACCAAACACACTCCTACAAATGCAAAACTACAGCATACATTCACAGCATAATTTGAACACACATAGACATTCATTCAACACAGGAAATATGCAGGAAAAACTGTTGTTTATATTAAATGGCAAATGCCTGTTTGCACAAGGTGTTCCTGAGCACGGCCTGTAACAAGGTCTCGGCTCTTCTCTTCTCTATGTTATCTCCTTCCTAAAAACTATTACCAAATGAGATCGAAATTGATCTTTTACAAGAGGGGCTCTTAGAGCTCTTCCCTCCAATCTACCTACCCTATTCAATAGCATTGAATGGGCTGTCTAGTCCGCAAATCGGATCTAGATCTCAACCTTACAAACATTAAAGGCCTACCTACTCTAATGCCTGCGCAAAGGCACGACCTCACGGCTCAACAGCCTAAACATTAAATTACATTCAAATTCAAAATGGAAGACGAGGGTTGTGCCTCTCTTCAGCTTTGAATGCACGCGCTGACATGGAGAGATGCTCCTGCATCATACTCCTCGGCTGCAAAATTCATGAGCTCCTGCTCATGAGCTTCCCCTCTCATCTTTTGGAAATCCTCCTGGATCCCAAAGAAATTTCTGGAGCTGTTCATCTGCTCCATTTTCCTGCTGCTGTCGCTGCTTCTGCGCTGCTGCTGCTGCTTCTTCTTCTGCTTCTCTGCTCAGCTTCTCCTCGCTGGAAGTCTCTGCTAGCAGCTGACCTGATCATCCGCTTCCTGATCTTCTCGATCACTTCATCCAGCTGCTCCAATGGCTGGCTCTGCTTTTGCAGTCCCCCAACTGCAAAATTTTTCTGCAATTGGGAAGATTACTGTGATCTCCCATGCCATCTTCTTCATCTTCTGTGGCACTGAGTGTCCACTCTACCGCATACTTCAGCTCTGCAGTCTCCTCTTGACTGTCCTGTTGTTCAGTCATATTCTCTGACAGCTCAACTTCTGCCAGTTCTCCTGCTGGCTCTAGATTGTTCAGCCAATCCTCTAGCATCTCCAGCTCCATCTCCCACAGAGTGATCAATCTGCCTGCTTGCTCTTCGGCTTCTTCTGCTGCCAGCTTCAGTGTTGTAGCTTCCTGGCTGAAAGTATCGAGCCATTCTTCAGAATGCTCATTCCCTTTTTCTTCTGCTTGGGCAGCTTCCAAAGTCTGCTCCAATGCTTCTTTAACAGTCTTAGCTGGCTGTCCTGCTTCTGTTGCTACATCTGCAACACAGATCTCTGCCTCCCCTAGGCTATGTGGTAGGAATACCTGAATTCCCCCAATCATTTGAAGATTCGCCTGATCTTCGTCTTCTGTCAGCTGCATCTGCTGATCCAAACTCACCTCTGAGGTTATGAGATTCTCAGATAATCTCATTTGCTCATCCCTACCCACCTGGCAAATTGGGATTTACCTGCCCACCTGGTAAATTGGAAACTCTCGGTTGCCCTCCTGGCAGTCTATGAGATCCCGCAGTGATCTAAATCCATTGCCCACCTGGCAATGTGAAATTCCCTGGCTGTCCTCATGACAGTCTGTGAGATCCTCAGCTGATCTCAACTCTTTGCCCACCTCGCAATCGAGAATTTCCTCTCTGCCCTCCTGACAGTGCTTGAGATCTTCAGCTGATCCAAATTCATCCTTACTACTGAGACTTCTCCCAGTCTCTGGTTTACATATCTGAACCCTTTTCTCTGGTCTGTTGAGGTTTTCAGCAGGCCTCAACCACCATTTTAACAGTTTACACTGTCTTTTAGCCATCTCGCTGTCTATTTGCTCTGCTGGCAAGTCTGCTGCTGTCACTCTGAAACCTTGAGTGTTTCCAGCCTCTTCCACAGTCCTCCTAACTGTCTATGGACTGTTTCCTACCTGTAAACAATCCTCTACAGAGTCCTCAGTACTTTGTCTTCTTTTGCCTTCTCCCCCTGCTTGAAATATACAAACAGAGTTCTCGCTCTGATACCACACTGACGCAGACGCCACCTCTTCCTTGGCAGAGTCTCTGCGCGACCTCCCGGTCTTAAGGATCGTTCGCTCTATTTCATGAACCGAAGCGGCTCCTTCGATTCCTTGCTGGAATCTCTTCTAAATCGATCCATAGGTCCTTCGGGAAGCTCCCCTGTGCGAACAACACTAGGCACGAGCTCCGCCCTCTTCGTGCGACCACAGCGCTATGACCAAGGCCTACCTTGAAAGGCGCTTGTCACAACTCCCCTCTCGCGAGTTCGCAAGTCGAAGTTCTCGACTCCTCCTGTCCAATCCCGCGATATCCGAGATCGTGAGACAGGTATAACTCCTTCCCTTGTCAGCGCCCTCCACGCGTGACCACCAGCTAGGCTTCCCACTAGCGTTTCTCACCTTTCGCCACTTCACAAGTCGAAAGGTTGGATTTTCGTCCCCTTATCTTACGAATCCCCAAGATACAAAAAGTCAACGGGGTGTTGACTCTCTTCAATGAACAACGCGTGTCTGCCTGTCTATTCCATGGGCCCACCTTGCGATTCTACCGCGTGTCCACACAAGCCTCGACTCTCGGTACTTCGCCGACTCCGCGATTGCTACCACCTGTCCTCCTCAGATGGACGGCTACGATTCTCTCGCGACTTCGCCACTCGCGACTTAGAGCACCCAAATCCTGGACTCTCACCTTGCGAACCTCCGAGTTCGCGAGATCCCTAGATCTCTGCCACCTGTCCTCCTCAGATGGACGGTCTCGATCTTCTCGCCACTTCGCCACTCGCGACTTGGAGCGCCCAACCTTTGGGCTCTCACCTTGCGAACCTTCGAGTTTGCGAGACCCCTTGATCTCTGCCACCTGTCCTCCTCAGATGGACGACTGCGATTCTCTCGCGACTTTGCTACTCACGAAGTCAAGAGACTTCCTTCTCTGACCTCCAATGTCCGAATCCCCGATATGGGTGATCTCGTGACACGTGTCCACTCCTAACGAATGGCTCAGATCCTTTCGGGACTTTCGTCTCCTCTGCTCTGTTGTATGAGGGTTTAACTCCCTCACAACTCTCGACAGATCTAACGGTTGTCGGGTAATTGGACCAAGATCCAACGGTCCAGATCCTTTCTGCTCCGTGCGCTCCTCTGCTGCTTCCTGGACGTGGAAAACCAACGGTCCAGATCTCTTCTCCTCAACCTGATTTGACGGTTGTTGTGCACCCTCCTAAGCTTCTGTTCTTTCTTCTAACACTTGGAAGAATTCCAAATGTCTAAGGCCTTAACTTTGAATTCTTTTCCTTGCGAGCTCTTCGCCTTGAGTCTCGCTTGCGCGTACAAAAACGCCACTCCTCCTGAGCTTTAAAAAACTCTGAACTCTTCAAGGAGTTCTGTAGCCTCTGCACTCCTTGCAGCTACGGCTTTGTGCGTAAAAGCACTCGCTCTCTTGAGCTTGACCTTCTCTGGAACCTTAAGAGGTTTCCACGACTCCTGCACTCCTTGCAGAGTCTCTGCACGCACGAGGTTCTATCCCTTCTGAGCTTACTCACGAACTCAGATCTCTAAGGAACTAAGTCCCTTTTTTCTTTCTCCCTCAGATGGAGAATTCAGATGCCCTCCTGGCTATCCCTCTGCTCAAGCAACCTTTTGCTGAGAGTTTCAGGGTGTTCAACAACCCTGCGAAGATCCTTCTTCTTGGACTCTTCTACTAATTCTAGAACTCAAGGAGTTATTTTCTCCTATTGTGCCTGTCTGCACACCTACTCAATGCCCACCTGGCAGAGTGTCTTCTTACAGAACATCCAACAGTTCTGTCCCCTTCTGTGCGCCCTATGCACCTGCTCAATGCCCTCCTGGCAGAGCTCTCAGAATCCTTAGTGATCCTTGTTCTCCTGTCTGAACTCACAGCAAAGTTCTTCTCAATGCATCACTATGCATATGCTCAATGCCCACTTGGCAGAGCTCTCAGAATCCTTAGTGATTCTGACTTCAATTTGAACTCACAGCAAAGTTCTTCTCCTATGCACTCCTTGCACTAGCTCGATGCCCTCTTGGCAGAGCTTCACAAAACTCCTCAAAGATTATGTCTGCAACTGTGTTTTCTCATACACAGCCTTGCCTCCAAGGTATTCAGCAACCTTGAGGTCTTCCTCACGAGTTGTTGATTTCAGCTTTTGCCACCTGGCATGCCTCTGTCTGAACCCACAGAATTCAGAAATGCACCCTCTGTGCACGGCTATCAGAACCCGCAGCGTTCTGTCACACCCTCATGGTGTGAAGTCTCAAAGACCTCTCAAGCCTGAAACCAAACACACTCTTGCAAATGCAAAACTACAGCATACATTCACAGCATAATTTGAACACACATAGACATTCATTCAACACAGGAAATATGCAAGAAAAACTGTTGTTTATATTAAATGGCAAATGCCTGTTTGCACAAGGTGTTCTTGAGCACAGCCTGTAACAAGGTCTCGACTCTTCTCTTCTCTATGCTATCGCCTTCCTAAAAACTATTACCAAATGAGATCGAAATTGATCTTTTACAAGAGGGGCTCTTAGAGCTCTTCCCTCCAATCTACCTACCCTATTCAATAGCATTGAATGGGCTGTCTAGTCCGCAAATCGGATCTAGATCTCAGCCTTACAAACATTAAAGGCCTACCTACTCCAATGCCTGCGCAAAGGCACGACCTCACGACTCAACAACCTAAACATTAAATTACATTCAAATTCAAAATGGAAGACGAGGGTTGCGTCTCTCTTCAGCTTTGAATGCACGCGTTGACGTGGCTGGCTGGCTGGCTGGCTGACGTGGAGAGATGCTCCTGCATCAGAAGCCCTTGATCGAAGTTGACTCCCCCTCCCTCTTCGATCGTTTTCTACTTATTCTCATATCACGACATCCAGGAGCAAGTTAGAGTAATGAATACTAGCAAAGTAGTAGACGAGGAGGGGTTCTAGGTGGAGCTCTTCAAGCATAGTCTACACTCTTTGATTGACCACTTATCTGACCTATTCAACCATGTTGTTTACACAAGTTTCCCATAGACTTGATCCTAACACAGTATTCACCTGATCCACAAATAAAATTCTAGCACAGATCCCAACAACTATAGATCTATCATGGTTTTCCATGTGTTCTTGAATCTCTATTCCACTATTCTCCATCTAAAACTTTTTAGGAGCTTGAGGAGAGACACCTATGAGCTAGAGGACAGGTCAGTTTCAGGCCAATAGATTAGACTATTGACATCATTACGGAGGTGAGACACTGCTATTTGAAAGTCTATTGTTGTTTTCTAGACTTTCGAAAATCTTTTGACTCTGTCCTTCGATAGTCCCTTTTCCAGAGGCTTAGATCCATTGACATCTCCTAGACCTTACCAATTTCCATCATGCGTCTGTATGAGTCGACCCTTGGCTATATCCACATAGCTCACTGAGTGTTCAATTGTATTAGGATTACTATTGGGATCAAGCAAGGGTGCCCTCTTTCCCCCACCTTGTTTGGGATATACATTGATGAGTTGCAATCTTTCTTACATGAGCATATCTAATATGGATATGGGTTCCTTCTTCATTGGGTTTTGATATCTATTCTTCTTTTCATTGGTGATGTGATCCTTTTGGCATCATCCCTAGAGGGCCTGCAGAGACAACTAAATGCTTTGGCCCAATTCTATGACCTTCGGCAGTTGATGGTAAACCTGAGTAAAACCAAGGTCACGATATTCAATGTGTCAAAGAAGGTTCTCTTGTATTATCATTTCTTTTTCAGACGAGAGGAGAACGAGATTAACAACACCTATACTCACTTGGGGGTGCAATTCTTAGGGCCTTGTTTCAGTTTGAGACATGCTCTCTAGCCCTGGATCAACAATGGATACAAGTCCCTATCCCTTCTTGAGAGACAGTGTTTCTGTCACCATGTTCAAGACATTCCATCCAAGATGTCTCTCATGGACACCCTCACCCAACCCATAGTCCTTTGTGGTTCTGAGGTTTGGGGGCCTTGTTTACTAGAGTTCAATTGGGCCTCGGCTAAGAGAGTGAAGATCCTTCTCCTTTGATGTATGCAGGACAAAACAACATAAATCTACTCCTTCGAGAAATATCTAACCAACCTTTCCTTATCACCACAAGAAACCTTGCAGGGAACCACCTTGCAACAAGCATCCCTAACAGCCACCACCCCATCCATCAAAGTATAGGAAGAAAAAATAATTTGAAAATGCGAGCTCAACATACCTCTGATCTCTAAAGGATCCTCAGCAAGAGATCCATCAACACGACATAGTGTAAGTATCCTTTCCATCTCTAGCTTCTTCATAAGGAAGTCAAAACAAAACTTGGGGCCCTCACCCCCTCCTAAATCCATTGAAGACAAGAATGAACCCGAGGACCTTTGGCAATATATTCCTCAGCATGGTGAACAACCATCTCCAACTTTGCAGCCTCTTCTTGAAGAGTCAAATTGTGTATATCCTCTTTAAGAAAGATTGTGACCTCCTCAAGGTGTCATCAAGTCATTTGCAACTCCTTATTTTTCTTCCATGCTATCATCTTGCCCCAACCTGTCATGAACTTCAATGTACAACAAACAACAACTTCCCCCAAAGAATCGGCCCTTGATCATCAATTGATTAAGCAGAAAGGTTCCAAAACCTCTAACAAGGGCCTAGAAGTCCTTCGACTCCAAATGGGACACACTTGAACAAGGAAAAAGGGGGTGAATCAACTAAGTGACATAAGTAGATCACATTCTAAATTAGAATATGATCTAAACCTATCACATCCATAACCACATCTATAGGACAAAGTTTTCTTGCGAAAGTCATATCCTCTCGAGGACCACAAAAATGATCTAATTGTGCCCGCAACCTATCCTAACCCTATCTATAATTGGACGAAGTGAACCACCTACCATAGTCTAGCTCCCTTTGTTTACAATTGAGGTCAAATATTTGAAGAGAGTACTAGCTCCAACCCTACATCTCCAAATCAGTAACCACTGACCTTGTACCACCACATCTATCCCCATCCCACTCCACCATATTTAAATCCCTACCAAGTTCCAACAGTCCACTTTGCAGCTGAAAGAGACGAAGAAATTCAGTCCCAAAGTCGGTCATGGTTCGAGCTAAGATTATGAGCATATACTACAGATAAACCTATCACTCGATCTTGAATTAAGAGGGTGACTCAAACACACTAATCGCTTGGGTCCTGTTGCCGCCTTATACACACCTTTGGGAGACGTGGAAGAAATCTTCAATCCACTCGGTGTGTCCTTGGGGGCAAGTGAGAGTTAAGGTGCTGTCACCTAATCTCCTTGGGGCAAGTGTGAGAGTTAAGGTGCTGTCACACAATCCTCAACTCCTCCGTCTAAGCCAACTCCCTAGCTAGTTTCGCGGGTAGTCCCTAACAAATATACTTTTCCAAGGCTTTTAAGCTAAGCACAAGAAAATGAAGTCTAGGAGTTTATTGTTTTCCACAACTATTAACCTAAATAAACATGAACATTCATTCACCACTCTATATATATATAATCAAATTAACTCTTGCATCAAAAAGGATACTAAGAAACATGGTCGTAGTAGTTATCATTTACATCAACATATAACCAAATTATGAATGTGAAGCCTGTGGCTTTGTTGCTTGTGGCTTTGTTGCTTGTAAGTTATTGAGACCAGTGCCTTAAAGTTAATTGTGGGCAATGTAGTTCGCTTGTTTTATTAAGGTTAAATTGAAGTTCGATTAGTGAAATGCTTTGGGCCTCCTTAGAGGTTGGCTAATTCTTTGTTTGAAAACTTCATGTGGAGAGCTTTACCAAACCCAAATGGTCTCACCAAGAAGCCCACTTTAAAGCGCTTCGGATGTCCAAACGGGTGGCCAGTCCCGAGGGCCCCTACTTCTCGTGTCACTCTATGCTTCCAAGACATCAAATTAACAACCTCTTTGGGTTTGTCCTAATTAGATCTATCAACCAATCGAATTTCAAGAGGTATGAACTTACTCCTGTTCTCGATCGAGACAAGCTCGCGAATCCAGGGAGGTCGTGAACAAAACCCGAGTCAGAGGGGAATTTGGTTTATTTTATGCAAAATATAAAAGTGTGAACTAAATACTAAGTCCACGCTGACCAGGCCCCCTTTCGAGGTCACTGAGGGGACAACTTATTTGCCAAATAAAAGAAAATGCTTGACTTCAACACAAGTCCTATCAAATGACTGTGCCCTTCGATCGGCTGAGGGGACGGTTTATTTGCCAAATTTGAATAATGAATTTAAAATCTAATCTAACAATTATTGTTCTACTTTCAGAAAAGGAAATTGTTCTAAGCTAACAAATTATGCAAATGACAAAATCACCACTACACCACTCCCCCTGGGGGGTTTGAAGATCTGAACCGTGTTTCCCGCTATTTTATTATGACTTTATACAAAGCTTATTGGGATGACTTGTGAGCATTCATAGGGGGCTCACAAGCTCTTACACAAATTTACAAAGCACTATGAATAGAAAACACCTCCTGGGTCCCGGATGCCCCTAATCCGCTCGGAACGGACAAAACCTCCTTCTATTTGTTCACCAACCCTATCAAAACAGTAAAGCGAACAAGACAAAGATGCCCAAAACACTTTAGAAGTGTCTTGTCATGAGTCAAAACCCAAAAAATCTCAAGCAATTTTAGCACTGCTAATATTTTAACTAAGGACTTAAGCTAAAGAGCTAGTTTTCTTAGGATCTTTTGTTGCTGTTATATAACAGAAATAAAGAGGTACTTTAACTACCAAATATAACCTTGAAAGATCTTTTAAAGTAAAAGATTTTCAAAATTTCTTTAAAACGGAAATTAAACTAGCTAAAAAAATTTGCTTTAATACTTTGCCCAATCTATTTCTTATGAGATATAGAGCTTAAGAATTTGATAGATTTAGACAAAATGATAAATGCAAAGTAAACCATGGATTTAGATAACAGATTTCTCTTTGCATTAGAGGAACCAAGAAACCAAGTAACCAAGAAATTGCCTTTAGAGAGAAGGAGAGAAAGACATAAACTTGTGTTTGGAAATGCTGCTAAATGGAGTCCTTCTTGATGATTGTGGAGGGATCTTCAAAGACTTGAGAAAATGAAAGTCAAACTAGACCATCCGGCCTCCACCTCATTCAATCACCTCCTGTTTACAAAAAGGATTAGAAAATGGTATCACCTACAAGAGCAATCTTACAACACAAATTTGTTAAACAAAACATATATTGTATTCAAACCACTCAAGTAAATAGATAAAAATATCACTAATCAAACTATTTTAGCAATCTTACCCTATTGAGTAATAGTACTCCTATCAAGGCTACAACCAAAAGTATCAAAGTAGTAAACAATAAATGATATCACCTCGCTAATATAGCATCCACACACTTGGATAATCCACCAATTTGACCTCCAAAGTCTGACTTTTATTATTCCAAAATAGAAAGAGTATACAATAGCAAGCTTACAAAATGCTTTCTTCCAAAGCTCCAACTAACAAATGAGAGGAAGAGCTCACATATTTAACAAAAAGAGGGTGCATGGGCTCTCTAAGGAGGGCACTCACATAAAAAGCAAAGCATGGGCAGCCATGTTGCAAAAGCAAGGGCAGCTAAGTGTGAGGGAAGAGGCCACCTCTCATCCACAACAAGTAAGCCAAACCCATTCAAGAGTGAAGGAGAGGGCACCACTTCAAAGGCTTGTGGGCTGCCACCAAAAGCAGCCACCTCTCCAAGAGGGGCGACCTCCCATGCCCACATGCTCAATCTAAAAAGATCTCCAATCAATCACAATCCAACTTCCCTTTGACCTCTTGATTGACTTTGCATTAAAGTCTTCTCCATTTTGTCCCCCCTTTATTCTTTTTTATTTTCACTCATTGATTTTATTGAATTAAAATGCACTTTTTGGGTCTTTGAGGGTAAAATCAAAATTAAGTGATAAAATCTCAACAATTTTACCCAAGTAAGGGTACTAGGTAACATGGGTGCTCTAGGTCCTTCAAAATGAGCATCCCTATACGGCTCATTTTAAGTCTAAATTCACTTTTTTGTGTATTTTATTTTTTACCAAAATGCTGGAATTCTCGCAATTTTTAATTAACTCGAAAAATTAAAAAATCTTAAGGTGGACTTAGTACTAGCAAGCACTCCTTAGAGGATGCTTAAAGCGCTTTGGTAATATACATCAGAGAATAGGCTTAGATCCATGCTCACGCCCAACCATGAGCATATACTCCACTGAGGATATTTGAAAACTCACACCATGCAAACACCCGAAAAGCCTGTATAATTAGTAAGTGAAAACACCCAGAAGAGTATAACTCATGCTTAAGAATTGAGGTGGCTAAGACCTTTACAAATTCATCATGCCAAACAACCTCTTATTACAATTTTTTATGGAAATGTAGCAACCAGTGGTTCTTTAGACCAAATTGAATTCTCAACTTCCTCGACTTTGAACAATAATAATGTTCAAAGTTATTATGTACTCACTGAAATTCAAATTATAGTGCAACTTATGGTGATAACATTGGCTCCATATGGGATGTGTGTTTGATCTTTATTCTTTAAAGCAGAGCATGCGAACTTAATCATAAGACCTGCATCCACCGATAATTTTTGTCAATAACATGTCCATATATGAAATCAAATATTAAACATAAGCCGCAGCAATAATGTACATGTATATGGCCAAATATTTTTACAACAAAGAACTATGTACAATAAAATTCCTAAACTATGTACAATATTCTACAACAATAAGCTATGTACAGAAAAAACGGGAATTTTAAAGTACGGGATAGGGTTTAGAGAATATGATAATAAAATGCATGTCCCATGGACATCGAGGGCTTTGTTGAAGAGAAGAGTTTGAAGTTGGCTATTTCATCGGTAGTGGCAACTTTCACCGCCCAATTCCTCGCTTAGGACAA
Organism: Picea sitchensis; assembly: GCA_010110895.2. Classification (NCBI taxonomy): domain Eukaryota; kingdom Viridiplantae; phylum Streptophyta; class Pinopsida; order Pinales; family Pinaceae; genus Picea; species Picea sitchensis. The sequence continues at coordinate 58,058 of SNQJ01S0039450.1, forward strand.
AGAGAGTTTTTTCCAGCCTACGGCCCCCGATGATATAAGGCCCCGCCCCATAAACCGGCCAAACTTGCTGCGGACTTCCTGTTTCTCTCATTGTCTCATAAGATGACTGTATCTCCTGCTTGGAAAATCCCTTTGTCTTGAAGATTTACTGTGCTGTTCTCTTTATATTTTCTTGATTTCTAATGCTTTGATCAAGGGCTTTCCTTTTGTTTTCATCTAACTCAATCATCTGATTAATCCTGTAATGAACTACATCCTTTCCTGTAGAAAAATTTTGAAGTAAACCATATGTTGGAAGTTTAAGGTGTACTGGCGAGTAACATCAAGGCCATAAACCAACCCAAAAGGACTCTTTCCTATTGAACTCTTTTTGTGATTCTGTCGGTCCAAAGTGCAAACTTGATTTTATTATCCCACGACTTTTGTTATCCCCAACTGTTTTCTGAGAATTGTCATTAAATTCTTATACTAGATTCAAAGAAACCATTGCCTTGGGGATAGTAATTGATGAGTGAGATAATATAATTTGAAAACAGTAATGAGGATAATCGTTGAAACCGAAGCTTGGCACAATCGTGGTTATTTTTACCGGGCACTGTTCTTGTGATAATTTCAAGAAAATCCATGACCACTTATCTGTTGCCGACTTAGTGGTTATAGCTTCTACCCAATTTCAGGAAATAGTCAGTTGCTGGGATTATCCAAGTATAGCCATTATTTGAATTATCCTTGAACTGACCAAAGAAATCAAGCCCCCACTGCTGAAAAAAAGCTTTGACAACCACAGGCTAAAGAGACAAGGCTGCTAGCTTTTGCTTCACAGTAAACAACTGACACTACTGACACCCCCTGACCATTTTATGCACATTTGAAAATATAGTAGGCCGGTAATAACCTGCTTTGAGGATTTTGTGGGTCAGGAGCCTTTTGGCTGCAAATGCCCACCACAAAAATCCCGAATGAAAGTCAACCAAGAGTCTCTTGGACTCTTGGTTGATTTTCATTCACATCAACACATCTAAGTATTATCCCATCGGGTTCCTCCTCCAATCCCAATCCATCCTAAATTATACAACAATTTTAGTCACTTCTTTAATCTCAATGCTCTTCTTTATGACCAATTAAATGACTAGGTCATGTGGAGATTATTAAGGAAAATATCGCGATACCATTCGTTTTGTTCTAACCTTTGTAGTTTTGGAGATAAAGCTGGACCAGGTTCACTGCTCAATGCACTAGGTCCAAAGCTTTTTCATTACCTGTGGTTAGCATCCGAGCTAATCCTTGACCTTTGATTTCTAACTTCTTTGTGGGTTTGATCTCTAAGTCATACTCTTGTATTTTAAATCCACTTTCCCTGACCCCCAAACAATCTTGATGTCCAAGGATATCTTTAACCTACCGGGTAGGTACATACCCCACAACTTTTAAATATCCTATATACACCTCGAAAATACTTAAGGGACTCTGACCAAGGCATATGCTTGTTTCTCCATAGTTGTGCAATTAAGCTCAGCCTTTGCAATGCCTTGTTTCATGAAAGCAATGGGTTGCCTTGACCATCATCATTCTTTTGGGAGCAACACTCCTGCTATGGTATCCTCCTAAGCAAAGGAGAAGATTTGAAAACCTTTAGCATAGCTTGGACTAATTAGTACAGGAGAATTACCAATTGCATCCTTAACACCCTTTGAGCTCTTCCTTCTTCTGCCCACTCAAACTTGACATCTTTAATAACTTTGGAGAGGCTTTAAAGTTTCTACCAGATTGGGTATGAATCTTCTTACAAAGTTAATTTCACCAAGAAGGATTGTGTGGGCTCTTTGGTTTGGGGTGCTGGACTTGTTGAATGGCTTGTACCCTTCCTGGGTCCATTTTCACCCAATCTTTTACCAATTGCGTCCTTAATAATTTTGAAAGCTCTTCTTCCTTCATCAACTCCTAAGATAGACTTGGTTGGATTTCTTAAGGAGATGCTTGACATTTTCTGCATCTTTCAAACACTTGTCTGATGACTTATATGATCATCTCTTTCTTTCACAACACCAAATCATCTTGGTGAGCATTTCATGATCTCGCTCCATTAGCTCATGGAAGGTATAATCCATGGCTCTTTGAAAAGTGGCCCCGATGCAATAAACCAAAAGGCATCCTAAGGTACTCAAAGGTACCCCAAGGTGTGGTGAAAGTTGTCTTCAATTTTGGTCCCTTTCCTTACCAAAACCGGGTTGTATCCAGAGAAACCATCTATCATAGATACTATTTTGACCCATCACCTTGCAAAGAGTTTCCATATTGGGCAAGGGGTAGTTATCCTGATGCATGCAAGATTTAGATTCCCAAAATCTATGGCCACCTTATTCTTATACTTTCTCTAACCACCACCAAGTTAGAAATCATGTATCGGTTCATGGAGCAATGGGATGCCCGTGATCCAACATTTCTTTAATTCTCGCCTAATCCAAAGGTGCTAACTAGGGATTCGGGTTTCTGTCGGAAAGGTTTTTGTGTCTTCTTTGAGTGGGTTTGTATGTTGAAATACATCATCTTTATAAGCTTTGAGTTCAATATATGTAAAGGCAAAATACATCCCCTATACCTACTACCGACTTATTAATTGTTTTTCTTTTCCAAGTGACCTCTTCCTATTTTTATATTCCTGACTCTTCTGTCCCAATGTTTACTTCTATATAGCCGCCAGTTTTATTGTTTCCTTTTTTCTTTTGTGCATGTCATGTCTATCAAAGATCTTTTCTAAAAGAACGATTCCTCTAGGGTCGGATTTCATTGTCGGTCCCCTCAGATAATCTTCCTTCTTCTCTTTATAAATCACATTGAAACTCCAGAATTCTTGGACATTACAAATCTTAGGGATTTGTTTGTCATCTCCGTAATACTCTACAATGATCAACATTATCTCAAGGTAATCAAGGTCTAAAAGATTTTGGCTCACCTTCTTACCTTTTATTAAATCTTCAAGGTTGAGGGTTGAAGTCAGAATCGCCAAACCGGCCTGACCTGCTCTCTGCTCCTAGGTATTGCAATGATGTCTCATGGCATCAAACATTTCTATGGTATCCCAAATTGCATTTTTGTATTTCCTTAATCTTTCACTTTTGCACGCAAATTTATTTTTAACCAGAGGGTTTCACCGTTCGAGTCACCCTTAACATTTAAAATTTTTATCCCCATATCTTTTTGTAATTTCTAGGCCATGAAGTGCTTCGTACTCAACCACATTATTAGTTGTATCAAATTCTAATCTAAAAGCAAAGTTGTGAGACTACAGGAGACTAGAACACCTGTACTCTTCTCGATCTTTGAATGTGCACCATCAAAAAGTCTTCATCTTCCAAGCCTTGGCTACTTTTCATCCTAAACTTTTCTTCAGCTGGTTCTAGGAAGTTTGAACAGATGGATAAGTTTCCCATGTCAGATGTTTTACATGTGAACTCATTGAATTGTTCCTGAGGATCTTCTATGTGGTACTTTCTTTTCCTTTTCTAAACACTGGGAATTTTTCAAGTTTCGAGAGGGGAGGGTATGGGATAGTTGCAAGGTCAAATCCATGTTTAGGCAACCACCCATGTGAGTCTCCTATTTTCTGAAAGAAGCATACCCCAAGCAAATGGTACATCAATCAATAAGCACATCTCACCCTAAAAGGGAATTCGGGTGGAAAGCTAGCTTGACTGCATATCTATGATGATCCCATGGTTTTCAATTTCCCTGGAATCCATGGCACATGTGTTTTGATAAGGTCTTGTAACCTTAAGTCCAAGCCTTGCATGATTCCTTTAGTAATGATGTTGGATGAAGTCCCTGAATCATACATGCAATTATGCAAACCATTGATCATTTATTTCTAAAGACACAAAGAAAGGGGGATTCTCTCTTCCTTGGTTCTATCTCCGCTATAGTCGTTCATACACTGTGTCTTCCGCGAAGTTTTTCATTTTCCTTTTCCCGACCTTTATCAACTTCTTGACCTTTTTCAACCCGTTGAACCTTTTCAATCTTTTACCGTATCATTTATTGCTTTGAGTAATTTATCCTTTTGTGAAGGAATTCTCGGTCCTGGCTACTGGAACCAAAATTTTACCATTTGAAATCCAACTACCTAAAACAATAGATAGATCAGTAATTGGAAAATGAGTAGCATTACCTTGGGAAAGTTTGCTTGAGTTTTGCTTGCATCTTCTCTCCCTTTCTCTTGTAGACTATTCTCATGCCTAGCCATCTCTAAGGATCCGCTTCAATTTCTGTGGGTTTGTGTCCATCCAGCTTTGTAACATTATCATATTCTTCAACCACTTCTTTGCTTGCTCACACCTTTCTTGCATTTGGGGCCAATGCTCCATTGACAAAGGTGTGAGTTTCTCCAAAATTGTTGATCTGATCAGTTCCTTGATTGTCCCACAAAGTTATTTGTTGGTAGGCCCTGTTCATTTATTTGGCAAAAATTTGGACCAGTAGACTCTTCATGAAATTCTTGATTACGTTTCTACAAGGGTGGTGGTATCCTCATTTACCACATTATTTTGATTCTAACTGACAGGGTGGCCTTTGTTCCTGTTGAGGAACTTTCTTTTGCCAACTTTCATTACTAGGCCTCGGTTAGAATCTGTTATTGAAGTTTTAACCTTCCATGGTTATCAACCTATTATGCAATGCATCAAGTTGGGTAGCATGAGTGGCTTCCATTCTTTACTCATCTCAGCTATGGCCTTTAGAGGGTCATAGGATGGATCTTATTATTTGGGGTTGCTGCTAGACTCACTGTGCTTGAAGAACTTCCTCTTGTGAATCCTGGATGATTTGACTTTCCAGAGGCTTGTATATTCTTATCAATCTTGATAGTGCATTTCTTGAGCCTTTTGAGGTCGGTGGTAGTTCCTTATCTCTAGTTGATATCTCATTTCACCACCAAATGCCTCAATATAGTAGATCAAAATAGCACTCTCAAGAGGTTTGATGTCTGGATGCATGCTTGAAGTTAATTCATTGAATCTTTTGCTGAATTCATCCATGGTTTCATTCCCATTTTCATTGTGTTGAGTTCAGCCAAAAGATGACGGTGATCCCTTTTTTCCCCCAACTTTCCAGTAAAGGCACTACCGAGTTCTTTGCTAGTTTTGAAAGTGTTGTCCCTGCATGTCTTCACTCACCAAGCATCGCCTCTAAGGAAAGGACAAATAACTTCATTTTTACATCTTCATAATCAGGTGCAACACACCATTTATTTATATATCTCATAAAAGATTTAACATGCATTTAAATGAATGGAATTATTTCCTTGGAAACTAGGAAGTTTTCAATGGCTTTTTCAGGAAAAGCATGTGGGTAATTATTAATTACACTAAAATCACAAGGATCATAAATAAACATTTCTGAATTAACATTATTACTAGCAAAAAGAAAGTGAATATCATAAATAGATTCCGATCCTAAATGACTAAGTACTCACAAAGAGGGCTTTAGCTAACCTCCTTCGATAAACCTTTTCAGTTCAGAATGAAGTTAAGAATGCCTTATGAATTCCTCCTTGTAGAATACCTAGTTAAATCTTTTCGTTGAATTGGTGGAGTCACATGGTTGAGTCTATTTCCTCGATAAACTACAAGCATCAAAAACTAAGTAAACAAGGAAAAACAAGTCGTGTTCCGAAAATTTATCCTCGCAACGGCGCCAAAAAATGTTAAGTTTTTCCCTTTATACACACCTTTGGGAGACGTGGAAGAAATCTCTAATCCACTCCTAAGTGTGTCCTTGGGGTAAGTGAGAGTTAAGGTGTCACACCTAACCCTCAACTCCTCCATCTAGGCCAACTCCCAGCTGTAAGCTGTAAGTAGTCCCTAACAAATATATCAAGGCTTTTAAGCTAAGTACGAGGAAATTAAATCTAGGAGTTTTATTGCTTCTTCAAACCATTAACCATTAACCATTAAACTGAAGATTAACATGAACATTCATTCACCACTTATATATATATAATCAAATTAACTTGCATCAAAAGGATACTCAAGAAACAAATTGTGTAAGTTATCATTTACATCAACATATAACCAAATTATGAATGTGAAGCCTGTGGTTTTATTGTTTGTAAATGATTGAGACCAAAGGTTCTAAAAGAGAGTCGTAAGTACGTGGAAGTTCACAGAGCCTTTATTAAGGGTAAATTACAGTTCGATTAGTGAAATGGTTTGGCCCTCCTTGGAGGTTAACTCTTTCTTGTTTGGAAACTTAAGTGGAGAACCCAACAAACCCAAATGGTCTCACCAAAGAAGCCCACTTAAAGTGGCCGATGTCCAAACGGTGGGAAGCCAGTCCCCGAGAGGGCCTCGGCCCTTACTCTCGTGTCACTCTTAAGCTCACATCAAATTAACAACTCGGTTTGTCCTAATTAGATCTATCAACCACTCCACTGCTCTCAAGATAGAGGAACTTACTTCCCAAATGAGACAAGCTCGCAACTAGAGGTCGGGGAACAAAAATCAGAGTCGAGGGGAATTTATTTTATGCAAAATATAAAAGTGTGAACTAAATACTAAGTCCACGCAAATGTAATTCATTCCTCTCGAGGTCACTGAGGGACGGGCTTATTTTGCCAAAGATAAAAGAAAATGTTTGACTAATTACTATATCCAAGCTGACCAGGCCCCTTTCGAGTTCGACGAGGGTATGGTTTATTTGCCAAATTTGAATAATGAATTTAAAATCTAATCTAACAATTATTGTTCTACTCGCAGAAAAGGAAATTGTTCTAAGCTAACAAATTATGCAAAAATGACAAATCACCACAACACCACTGGTTTGAAGAGCGGGAGCTTGTAGCCTTGTTTATTTTATTATGACTTTTATACAATGTTATTGGGATGACTTGTAAGCATTCATTGGGCTCACAAGTTCTTACAAAATGTACAAAGCACTATGAAGTAGTGCAAAATGGTTCTCCTGGGTCCCTTTGATGCTCTAATCACCAAACGGACAACAAAACCCCTTCTATCTTGTTCGCCACCAACCTGTACAAAAACAGCAAGAAAACAAGAATAAAGATGCCCAAAAACACTTTTAGAAGTGTCTTAAGGTCAAAGCTCCAAAAAATTTCTAAGTAATTTTAGCAATTTTCGGTAATATTTTTAACCAAGGAACCCAAGCTAAAGAGCTAGTTTCCTTAGGGATCTTTTTGTTGCTGTTATATACTAGAAATACAGAGGTACTCCCTTTAACCACCAAATATAACCTTGAAAGTATCTTTAAAGTAAACGATTTTCAAATTTCTGAAATTAAATTAAAACCAATCCAAAAATTTCTTTAAACACTTGCCGAATCTATTCTTATGAGATATAGAGCTTTCTTAAGAATCCTGACAGATTTAGACAAATGATAATGCAAAGTAAAATGTGGATTTAGATAACAGATTTCTCTTTGCATTAGAGGAACCAAGAAACCAAGTAACCAAGAAATTGTCTCTTTAGAGAGAAGGAGAGAAAGAGCAAAATTGTGCTTGGAATGTGTTGGGCAATGGAGTCCCTTCCTTGTGGATGGATTGTGGAGGGATCTTCTTCAAAGACTTGGAGAAATGAAAAAGTCAAACTAGACCATCCGCCTCTCCAATTTCAGATTCAATCACTTCGGTTGCTTACAAACAAAGGTTAGAAAATGGTATCACTCTACAAGAGCAATCTGCAACAACACAAATTTGTTAAACAAAACATATATTGTATCTAAAACCACTCAAGTAAATAGATATAAAGATCACTAATCAAGCCAGCTTTAGTAATCTTTACCCTATTGAGTAATAGTACCCCTATCAAGGCCACAATAACCAAAAGTATCAAAGTAGTAAACAACAAAATGATATCACCTCGTTAATATATCATCCACACACTTGGCCAATCCACCAATTTGACCTCCAAAGTCTTGACTTTTATTATTCCAAAATAGAAAGAGTATAACAATAGCAAGCTTACAAAATGCTTTTTTCCAAAGCTCCAACTAACAAATGATGATGAGAGCTCACATATTTATACAAAGAGGGCGCATGGGCTCCTCAATGAGGGCGCACCACATGTTAAAGCATTGGCAGCCAAGTGTTAAAGCAAGGGCATCCAAGTGTGAGGGAAGAGGGCGCCATCTCTCCTCATCCACAACAAGTGTCAAACCCATTCAAGAGTGAAAGAGAGGGCGCCACTTCAAAGGCTCGTGGGCTGCCACTCAAAAGGGTGTGCTACCTCTCCAAGAGGGGCGCAGCTCCCAAGGCCCACATGCTCAATCTAAAAAGATCTCTAATCAATCACAATCCAATCAAGTATATATATTGTCCCCTTTGACCTATTGATTGACTTTGCATTAAAGCTTTCTCCAATTTTGTCCCTATGCCTCTTTTTTATTTTTTTCTTCGCTGATTTTATTGAATTAAAATGCACTTTTTGGGTCTTTGAGGGTAAAATCAAAATTAAGTGATGAAAATCACTAATTTTACCCAAGTAAGTGGGGAGTAATTAGGTAACATAAGTGCTCTAGGTCCAAAAATGAGCATCCCTATGGCCTATTTGTTGCCCAAATACCACTTTTTAATTAAAAATTGTCGACTGCAATTTTTTAATTAACTCAAAAATTAAAATCCTAAGGGGACTTTAGTACATTTCCATAAGACTCTGTGGAGGATGTTTAGCATGGTAATATACATCGTGACACTAGGCTTAGATCCATTGGCCCCAACCAAGGAGCACATACTCCAAAATTGAGGATTGAGTGAAACTCATAAATTATAAATTCATTCAAAAAGGCAAAATATAATTAGTAAGTGAAAACACTCCAGAGTATAACTCAACGCTTTAGGGAATTGAGGTGGCTAAGACCTTTACAAATTCATCATGCCAACACCTTTTATTACAATTTTTTATGGAAATGTAAAGTAACCAGGTGGTCTTTTAGATCGGCTGAATTTCTGAACTTCTGAATTTTGAACAATAATGTTCAAATCTTTGGCGGCTCAGCGGAAATTCACCATAGTGCAACTTTGGTGGATAACAGGTCCAAACTAGAAGCAACCAAAATACTCTACAAAATGGATGAAAGGGTAACTGCCACCCCTCCACTCCCTTGATAGTGCTCTGAATCCCAAAAAGGACCATTCCAATAATAACTCATCCTATTTTGAAGCTAAAATCTAGATGATTTGACTTCCTACAAGAAAATCAAATTTCGTTGAAAACACTGCAACATACCTCACACAAATGTCTTGTGACTAGGAATCACATATCAAAAAAATTCTAGGACAAAAGGGAGAGATTCATTCCAAAGTAAAATGAATTCCTAGACTACTATACCAATTATCCATCTCAAATCTATCCAAACCGGGAGTGTGACAATCAGGCGAGTTGTTGATTGCATCCTTATAGGACGTCACTCATGGCTTAGGGATAAGATCCCCTCATGCCTTGTCTACATGAGCAAGAGAGGATACAATCTTCCATTTGTGAGACTTGACTTTACATCATGCCTCAATCTCCATGCTACTGGGCTTGGAAGGAATAAAACCCTTTGTGATCATGAGACTAGAGTTTTTAGGAACTCAGGATTGCCCCACAACTAAGAAAGAATATTGAGGTTGTGCTATAGGGCCAAGGGCGATCGATAGTGAATCAAAACCTCCAGATCCTATCCCACCAACACCTTTACCACTCGCACTTGAACCACTAGAACCACTTGAGCATATACCACCAAAACTACCAAGACCTGGACCACATGAACCTGAAGCACTATAAAAGGAGCCATATCGACTAGAGCCAACCACTGGAGAGGGGCCTCCACCACTGGCACCTAATCTTGAAGCCACTAAAGTGCCACTAGTCCCAAAACTCTTAGAATAAGGGGGATTTGCAACTTCGCCCTTACTTGCAACCTCACATGGCTTGGGCTTGTGAAGAGAGAAATATTGAATCAAATGATCTCGAGCCTGACATGCAAAGAAGGATTTTAGGAGATTAGGTACATAACCTTTTGCTAGTGAATGTTGTCAATAGTATAAACAAAAATAAAGGGAGGAAGCTTCTCTTTAGATCCACCTCCACACATACACAAGGGTTTTGTTGGAATGAGTTATGATGACCACTTGGAATAAGAAATTTTCCAAATCAACTGGCGAAGAGGTCAACAAAGGATGTAGGTCAACAAGTAGGGATGGAAACTCTAGCCAGAGAGGATAATGGACCTTTCTATTCGTCAAGACTGAACATACACAAGGATGCCAACAATATTCCAAGTACAAAGTTGTAACACATGGTGGGTTGCAACACCAAAGTTAAATAGAAGGAAAACGTACTTCAACCCTAGGCCATAGTGGGAATTCAAAAAGATCCCCTTGGCCTCCCAATTCAACAAGCACCAACCATTAAACGCCTCCTCATCCAGCATCCATCTTAAGAAAAAGAGAATGACTCCCCTAGTCTCCAGATGTATACACCCTTCAAAATACTCTTTGTTCAATGTTGTCCACAAGAAAAAGGTTAAAATCTTCTGGATTTGGAGAAGGCTTGGCACCATGGTTAATTGAAGGCTATGACGGGGACTCGCACTCTTGATCCCAGGGATCCACAACAAGCAACTGTGAGGACATGAGATTTCCATTGCCCAAGCCCACTCCGACACATACAATTGCTAGCCCAACACCCTTAGAAGGGGAAGCCAACCCATCTACAACCGAAGAAGGATTAACCCGCTTAAGACATAAAGGCACATCAATTGGCATTGGGCTAGCTATGTTCTCAGAGTCTTGGTGCAAACTTATGACAAGCTCTTCTAGGCTTGGCACCATGGTTAATTGAAGGCTATGACGGGGACTCGCACTCTTGATCCCATGGATCCACAACAAGCAACTGTGAGGACATGAGCTTTCCATTGCCCAAGCCCACTCCGACACATACAATTGCTAGCTCAACACCCTTAGAAGAGGAAGCCAACCCATCTACAACCGAAGAAGGATTAACCCCCTTAAGACATAAAGGCACATCAATTGGCATGGGCTAGCTATGTTCTCAGAGTCTTGGTGCAAACTTATGACAAGCTCTTCCTCCTTTTTGACCACCCTCCCTTTTGAAGGGAGAGGTGGGCACTCCTCCTTGGATTTCAATAAACCTGCACCCATAGATCCTGTAAACTTAGCATTCAGAGACTTGACCATTGCTTGGATAGAACCCTCCTTATTAGAGCATTTGAGAGGAATATATTCGGGAGGAGAACGTTCACAAGAATGATCACACCTCCAGTACACAGTCTCTTTGTACCATTGGCAGCCCAAGCTTTGACCCCTGGAGGAAACCCTAGTGGATGTTACCTTTAGCACGAGGATATGTGAAGGTGATGGCAACTTGATGGTTAGTTCCAGATGCATTGGAGGAGAGTAGAATCAAGTGATAGTTCGAGTTGATAGCAGTGGTTTGAATGATAGGTTCCTTCTTTTTTGTAATGGATGTGGGAGTTTTTGTATTAAGGGCGGTTGAAATCCAATTTTCATGTTAAGGGAGTGTGTGATAGTAACATTAAAATAAAATTAATGTAATAAGGGTCACAATTAATAACCAGGTGACCCAACCTAGTGTTGGTATGTAAGTGTGTTTAATAAAGGTCATAACGGCATAATCTGTAAAACTCAAAACATATCATTTTAGAGTGTACTTGATTAACTTGGTCTTTTGATCATGCAATTGACAATTCACATATGTAATTGTCCATTCAACTAAAGGAAGGCCCTTCCCTCCAATATTGAGCCCTGTAAAAGCGACTGTTATATGGCATGTCAGGCAGTGATTGGCTATAGTCTAGAATCTAGATTACTAGATTCAGTTTCTGTGTGATTCCTTGATGTATAGCTGAAACATTCGTATTTGATAATGCAATTGTAGTAACAGGAAGCAGCTGCACTACCAAAACTGTGTGATTTCTTTATGTAAATGTAATATGTATAGAAGTTAAAAGTTTGTAAAAAGGAAATTTCTCATCTCGTTATCATTTTCTTCTTGCTTTTGCAGTGGCTCACAAAACACAATAAGAAAGCGTTGTATGAAGCACTTGAAAAGATTAAAGCAGGTATGCATTTTTAACTCTCTTTGTAGATGCAGATTCTTTGGAGACGTTTTGTTGGTGTAGGTTGCCAAGAATTTCTCCATAAGACTTCATCTGAACTTTATGATTAGTTCTTTCTTATATAACTTTGACATGTTGATACTTTGTAGAGGTTTTATTCACTCAGCTATCAAGAACAGGCACTAAGACTTCATCTGAAATCTGTCAAAATTATCAAATAAACGTATCTGTTTTAATTGCAGAGTTGATGCTCCTTGGTTTCATATCGCTGTTGCTTACAGTAGGGCAGAAACGAGTTGCCAGTATTTGCATATCAGAAAGCCTGGCTAACACTATGCTTCCGTGTAAGAAACTTCAACATGAAACTGAAGACTCGTCGAAAAACCATCGGAAGCTTGTGTCAGGAGCCTTGTTTTTCGGTCAGGAGGGACCACATAGGCGAATTTTGGCTGCTGCTAGTACTAGTTCTTGTTCTGAGGTAATGATACAAATTTTGATGCTTCTAACTGTTTTCCCATCTTCCAATTTTATTGATCTTTTTATTGATTGTTTGGTAGAAATGCTTTTAAGCTGTTTCCCCAGATTATATGATTTTTTAAGTCCGCATAGCAATTGAATGGGATGGAAGCTTGGTTGAAAAACAGTGTATTATAAGTGTCCCCGCAAGAATGGAGCCAGAAATTAGATAAAACATGAAAGAATAAGGAGGAAGTTACTAGATATGTTGCTTCTTTATAGAAGTTCATAGTATTTTCTGTTTAGCAAGAAGTGGTTCATTCGTCCAGAATTGTATATCTAACATAATTTTTTTCTTCTTCCTTTCTCGGCCTTTCCACCACCTAAATTTGCATCAAAATTTGAGTGAAATGTGGTTAATTATATTACTTGTTCTATACTGCAACGGCCAAGTAATATTAAGCAAATTTATTGACCTGGAAAATTCCCTTTGAACATCACGATTCTCTGTTCTACCTCAAGTTATAACTTAAGGGAAACATCAAGCAAACTTGCTTCATGATACTTGGAAAACGATTAAGTTTTCCCCAATATTACCAGTCTATGACTACTCTGTTGGAATGTTAGTTGACATTACTAGGCGTGTTATCTCATCCCTATCATCTCCCCTGGCTTTCCCTACCAACAGTACCATACAGTGGTGATAATGCATGTTGCTAACAAGCAATCTAACGTTACTTCCCATAGTTATGTCTTAACTGGTCTTTATCAATACCTTCATATTCAAGTGCATACATACAAAATGAACCATAAACGCATACATACATACAGGTTTGAATCTAGGCTTGAATCTAGTGGTGGATAGGATATGTACATCTTCTAAGACTAAGTTATGTTTTTTCTTTCAAGTTTATAGGTTTGAATCTAGTGGTGGGTAGGATATGTACACCTCCCAAAACTAAGCTATCAAATTGCAGCATTGAAATTTGAGAGTGTCTCATATGTCAGTTTTGTTGGAATAATGTAATTACTCCCACTAACCCAGTTAGTTAAGTTATTGTTGACATGGTCAAATAGTAGTTAGAAATAGACATTGCATCTAGACAGTTCTTGGTAGATGTTAGTTAAGTTATTGTTGACATGGTCAAATAGTAGTTAGATCTAAACATTGCATCTAGACAGTTCTTGATAGATAGATCTAGAGAGTTCTTAGCATCTAACTGTTTTTAGAAAGATTTAGATCCTTCTTGGAGAGTTTCTCTAGAAGAAAATTGTGTGTGTATATATCTCCTTCATTGAAGCAATGAGATGAATAAAAAAGTTTTAGAGATGTAGCTCATTGGTATCATATAATTCATTTGTGTTTGTTCTTGGAGTTTTTATTACAGTCGTAGATGTAGTTAATTTGCTGCTCCCTCCATCGAAATGGTATCAGAGCAGGTTTAGGTTTGCTGCTCCCTCCATCGAAATGGTATCAGAGCAGGTCTAGGTTTGATTCCCTCACGGGATAGCCCAGGGATATGGAAGCCTGTGAGAGTAGATTGTTTGTGAGGATTCAACCTGGAGCTACATACTGGAGCACACAAGCTGAATAAGATCCGAGGTATTAGGGAAACATAGTCCTGGAGATTCTGGAATGCTGGGAGATATTACAATGCTAAAGATAGTTGGAAGTAAAGAAGAGGAGCGAATCTGCTGAGGAGAGCGTGATTGAGATATTTTGTTTATCTGTAGATTTGTGTTCTTTATTCTATTTTATTAATGTTGGTTGAGTTTGTTGGAGACGTCGTTGGATTTTTGAAAAGGTTGTTGAGCCTGTAGATATGAGATCTGAAACCCAGATCGTGAAGAGCACGCTGGAAGTTTGAGAATATTCATAGATTTGAAAAGATCTGTTATGATTTGTGAGCGAATATTCATAGATTTGAAAAGATCTGTTATGATTTGTGAGCGAAGAGCCAGATCGTGAAGAGCACGCTGGAAGTTTGAGAATATTCATAGATTTGAAAATATGTGTTATGATTTGTGAGCCAAGAGCTCTAGAAGACCTTAAAAGTGAATGCATGTCGCAGGTTTGGTGATGCCAAACAGTGAAGATATTCAAATCACTGTCATATTGGGGAGAGATCGGGTTGAGATTGATGTCCTATTGTGGAGAAAGAGTTTGTGGCACTTGTTGAGAATAGGCACACATTGATGTGAGGTATTTGTCTTTGTTGCAAAGGAGTCGACTAGCAATTTGTTTTTTTGGAATATAATCACATTTTTGTGAGCGAGTTGTTGATGAAGCACTGTTCAATGAGTGTTAGATTGATATATATGTTTTATTGTGGTCTGAATACATACGTTTTGTTCATACGTTTTGTTTGTTGTTCAAATTGTTAATAAGTGATCCAATGTAAAGGGCATCGAAGTCTTTCTTTGGTCATGTGGATCATTATCTCTTGCTAAGTTTGTTTGTTGTAGAAGGAAGTCTCCCATAGTTATTTGTTAGATTGTCATCATTACATGGTGTATTGGCATACCATTGTGTTAGATTGATATAGATAAACCTTGTATCTCAAGTATTGTTCTAGAGAATAGGCGAGCACCATGGTTGGGTACCTAGATGTCTCTGTAGATGGAAGTATCTCCATAGGGTTGTTAGTTGTTCAATCTATGTACCAATGTTTGGCCCAAAGGTATGGTTGATTCCCAGTTGGTATAGATATGCCAATTCAAATTTGTGATATGCAAAATCATAGTTCCAAAGCAGAGTGTTAACACTAGAAGGAATGTAATGGTCCTAGTTGAAATTGGACAAATGTTGTAGTGAGGTGCATGATCAGTTGTGCTCGACACTTCAGAGTCTTGGTCCGAGTTGTACTGCCTCGTTGTAGGCAAGGTGTTGTAAGCCCTGTTATTCAGACTACGTGGTACATATTAGCACATGTAGTAATCCTTCTAATGCAGAGAGAGGTTGTGGCATGAAGTTGTGGAATTAACCACTCGGATAGATAAGGGGGTGACAAGTGGACCTGTAGCCTAAACTTGATGAAGGTCGAAGAAGCGAGAGTCTTCGATAAAGGGGGAGCAACATCAATCGGCATCACGCTGTGTCACAAAGCATTCTAGTTAATGATGAAGTTGTTTCTGTTGTAATAGAAGAAGTAGAAGTTTTTTAGAAGATCCTGTTGAAGCAAAAGAATATTATTGAAGAAATTGATTCTGTAAGAGTTGCAAAGCATGAGAAAGTGAATCCCACTACACAGAAATATGTGTGGATGATGAAATTGAAATTGATTTAAAATGTTGTAAGCCTAGTTGTGGCTTAGACCATCAAGCCATCATATTATTGTAAGCCCATAGAGGCATTGAAGCTATAATGGTCAATGTTAGAATTGTTAGCAATCGTAATTAAGGGGGAGTGTTAGAATAATGTAATTACTCCTGCTAAGCTAGTTAGTTAAGTTATTGTTGACATGGTCAAATAGTAGTTAGATCTAGACATTGCATCTAGACAGTTCTTGGTAGATATATCTAGACAATTCTTAGCATCTAGTTGTTTCTAGAAATATCTTCTCTAGATCCTTCTTAGAGAGTTTCTCTAGAAGAAAATTGTATGTATATATATCTCCTTGGTGGAAGCAATGAGATGAATAAAAAAGTTTTATAGTTGTAGTTCATTGGTATCATATCATTCATTTGTTTGTTTGTTCTTGGAGCTTTTATTACAACCGTAACTATAGTTAATTTGATGCTCCCTCTATTAAATTTGACATTTGACGCAGCTGTAACCTTAAATTAAATTATTATTATTATTATTATTTTAACATTAACTAACATCGAAAACCATGGAGACATTGAAATTATCAAAGCTAGAAGTAAGATCTCTATAGTTTCCACACTATAATTAAATTATTGCAATTTTACAACAAAAGACAAAGATGTTTTGCATTCCATACATTGGATCTTTGCCACTCCCAAGGTACATTTATAAAACTCTAAAGGAATTTCTTACATATCAAGGAAATCTCTTGATTGTTGAAACTTTGCATTGATGATCTTAATTTTAAGTGCATTTTCTCTCTTTTTGTGCCCTGATATGGACATCTTTATATTGTCAAAGTGTTGTGGATATGCTTGAAATCCTTATGTAGGGAATTTATGTACATATGAATCATTTAAATTTTATTGTTCTTATGTTGGAGAGACTTGGGGCTCAAACATATACCTCACACTTGGTAAGTTCCTATGTTCTAGTATGGTTGAAGGATTGTGCATTGGTATTGCTACTGCTCAAATTGTACTTAATGATAAAAGTCATAATCCACAAGGTACAACTCAAGGGTCAATTGTTAGGATGGTCACCACTGTCACCTAAGTAACATATTCTCTTAACTTTAGGTTGAATTTCCTCCAACTCAAGGGGGGTATCCCTAGTATGATTACTAAGGCCAAGCAATGAGGCATAAGGTGAAGTGAGAGTAGCCTCAATAAAATAGATTTTTACGGTTTTAAAAGAGGTGATGGAAGAAAGATCAGTGCCAAATCCAATAAGAGAAATGGATTCAAGGTGAATCAAAGAGGCCTATGGAACCAAGAAGAAACCCCCTTAACAATTGTTCTATTTCATTCAAGGATTAGGGCTAAGAGATTGGAACAAAGGGGAAGAGTAATCCCTCACCCAATCAAGATTAACAATGGAGATCAAGGTTCAACAAGAAGAGATCCTTACTGGAATAACCTTCACCAACAAGATCAACTATGGCTTGATAAATTTACTTAGTACTTCTTGCTAGGGTTCCAAGATGGATAGACAAAACTAGGCACCAAATAATCACCAAACCAATAAAGGAAGAAGGAAGAAATGTAACATCTCGGTTTGACCCTCTTGACTATTTTAAGTATTTTATTTCTATAGTTGATAAAAAAAATGACCAAGGCCGACAGAGCATGAGATGAAGTCTAGCACCTTGACCTCTCCTTGAACTTTTCAATCTTGATTTTAGAATTGCTCGCCATTCACTTTCAACACATGAATCACCGCTGCAAAGCTCCCACTAAACCCAGGTTTATTACAGACCCAAGATAAACTTGATCTATCAAGACCAAGCCAAACCTTCAGCAACAAAGGCGTCCACCTGAAGCTAAAAAACGTGCTTTGATACTACATGTAAGTTTTAAACCTATGAAGTAAAGCAATGCATACAGATTCTTAAGAAAAATAGAAATTAATCAATGGCTCATGCACATAATACAAAGAGATTTACGTTGGAAACCCTTAATCGAGAGAGAAAACCAACATTCCTTGGTGTCGCACCTCTCAACTCTTCATTGTATTAATTTCACCATTCACAATAAAATATATACAATTTAATTTTTAAATCTGTGAAGTAAAGCAATGCATACATATTCTTAAGCAAAACAAAAATTAATCAATGACTCATACACATAGTACACATAGATTTACACTAGAAACCCTTAACCGGGAGAAAACCAGCCTTCCTTGGTGCCACAACTCTCAACTCTTCATTATATTAATTTCACCATTCACAACACAATATATACAGAATTATAGGTATTTTGTAGCAACCAAAACCCTAATTCCTTAATCCGAGATTAATTTTGAAAATCGCTAAAAATAACAAAAAATGTTAAAATAGGAAAAACCGCTTAAAAAAAAAATTGGGGCGCTGCCTCAAACCCCATCGGCTCCGGGCGTTACATGGGAGGCAATCCTGCCCCCCCTTCGGGCAACACACATGTACACCACTACTGGGGAGGGATCGTTAGGCACGGTCATCAAATCTAACACACTCCCCCCCTCACACACACATGTAAAGAATATAACACCTACCCAACATATTTTAAGTATATTATTTCTATAGTTAATAAAAAAATGACTAAAGCCGACAGAACATGAGATGAAGTCTAGCACCTTGATCTCTCCTTCCACATGACTATGTATCCCCTCAAGAGATCAACCCAATCATCTTGCAATAATTTGACAATACCTATATCTATTCAATGAAACACAATTAAAACAAGCCAAGAAAAATAAACATGAAATAATCAAACCAAAATATGCCTAAAAAATTCTTTATTAATCTCACAGTTCAACAACAACATTCAATAGAAAGATTTAACATTATATAATTTTCCAACGAGTTTATCTCTCCATCCCAAAATAATAATTATTTGACTTGTCATCCACGAGATTAAGTCATATGATGAATTAACTTTTTATTACAAAGGAAATTACCTACTAAGGGGTTCCATTTTGCTTGGAAGCTCAACGTTCACCTTGACATGCGACTTGCTTGAAGGAAATTCAATTCAGCTTGACGTATGAGAGTTGATTGGTTGGAATGATGGCCGATTTAGTTAGATAAGGGCCGATTTGCTTGAGATATGTGCAAATTTACTTGATTGTCCACTTTTACTCCTAACGTTTCATTTTATTTGACCCAACGTCTACTTTAATGCCCACGACCAGCTTGAAGAGAGCTGAGTTAATTAACTGGGAGTGCAAACAGCTACCTTTCTTCAACGTACCACGACTTTGACCCCACGTATCATCTTTCTTCAACGTACCACGACTTTGACCCCACGTATCATGGGTCTCCCATGCATGATGGGTACTTTTGTCTCTTCTCGGGTATGGGTGTGATATTGAACGGGGTCTGGATTGAACGTGTACTTATCTCGTCTCGTCGTCTGGCATAAACTTGTGAACTAAAGCGATATGCTCGTATGGCTCTCACCATGACTCTCTCTCCTATCCTCTGCATCCCTATGCATGCATCGAGTAAAGGCCCTCACAGCAAGCAGCAACACCGTGTATTAATGAAACCCCCACCGGGAGGTACTGACATATTCATTCCCTCACTTATAGCACGTTATTCTATATGAAAAGCATGTTATTATTTGAACCAAGCGAAAGATGTGCCTTATTAGGCTCTCCTTGCTCCCTTCCTTGCTAGCCCTTGCTTCGGTTCTCTTTCCTTTATCGAACTTCCTGTCTTCCTTCCTTTCTTGCTGTCTTTTGTACCAAGAGGGGGTCTACTCGCACTTGGCTCTATCCCACATCTCTCTGAGAAGAGGAAAGCCCCTTTAGGTAGGGTCGTTCTTGTATATGTCCACTAATTCATATATCCCCAAGGAATTCTCATTAGAAGGAGGCTGGCTAGTCAATGTCCGTAGCATTCATTTAGACTTCTTTTTCCACCTCTGGCTGGGAAGGAAATAGTATTTAGAGGACCTTGATGGAGCTACACACCGGGGTTCAAGTGGTGATCAAACGCGCATCTCGGCTTCGGTGAAGCGCTTCTTTCACCAGATTGAAGCTCAAAAGATTGCTTCGGCATTACTAAATATTTACCTCGCTAATTGAGCCGGAGGTAAGCCTTTGTTCTACTCAGGTTTGACGAGGGATTTTAAGGGCCTTATTGTAGAGAAAGCAGACTGGGGACCTTATTAGTGGGACTCCAGCCCATAGCCCTTGCCGGTGGAAAGTACACCTCCCAGTGGAAAGTACACCTTATCGCCAGGGTGTGGTGCTGATACGTGGGCTAGGAGATGGGTGGCGGGATTGCTTAGGATGAGGGTCGAGTGCTTAAGCACATTCCTCTAGGATCATCTTTAAATGCCATAGGTTAGGAGATGGGTGGCGGGATTGCTTAGGATGAAGGTAGAGTGCTTAGAGGAATGTGCACTAAGCACATTTCTCTAGGATCATCTTTAAATGTCATAGGCTAGGAGATGGGTGGCGAGATTGCTTAGGATGAGGGTTGAGTGCTTAGAATAAGCACATTCCTCTAGGATCATCTTTAAATGCCATAGGCTAGGAGATGGGTGGCGGGATTGCTTAGGATGAGGGTCGAGTGATTAGAGAAATGTGAAGCACATTCCGCACATTCCTCTAGGATCATCTTTAAATGCCAAAGGCTAGGAGATGGGTGGCGGGATTGCTTAGGATGAGGGTTGAGTTATCTTTAAAGAAGAAGAAGTAGTAGTTTTAACGTCCACGAGGTTAACAATAGCTTATGGGACAGACCGCCTCACACATTGATTTCAGCAATTCAGCCATTTTCCTATTCAACTTGATGATGAGCTCCCCTAATTTCTCCACTGTCCCCTCGCTGAATAAGTCATTCCAAGAGCTAGTTGTCAAGATATTTATATAGTTATCCCTGCTGTCTTTGAAAGCTTCACACTCTAAAATGAAATGCTTTTCTGTTTCCACTTTTCCGGAGGTGCAGAACACACACATCCTTTCTTCCCAAGCTTCTTTTGGTCTTTTCCAGTGCCCAGTCTCACAACGGAGTTGATGGGAATTGGTTCTTAATTGGGCAATAAGCATTTTGGCTCTCCAAGATATATTGGCCCCGATGTATGCTTTTTGATGATGATTGTATGTGGGGTTAAACTCTTCAATATAATACTCTTTCTTTCTCCCGAGCCCTTTATCCCAAGTTCGCTTGTGGAACATATCAATAACAAAAGCCTTTATCTCTTTATTGTTCGTAGGGCACTTGTTCAAGTGGATATCCCATTTACTAAGCCATTTAATACTTTGTCTCATCCACGTCTTCTTCCTTTTGCACAATATGTCATTGAAGACGACCTTAGGCCACCGACTGTCTTCCATTTGCTCAATTTTTTTTAGATATCTTATGAGACGCACCATAGCAATTGCTTCAATAGGAGCAACCCCC
>SNQJ01S0039452.1:0-13371 GCA_010110895.2 Picea sitchensis
CTGGCTGAGAAGAAGAAGATGGGTCCTCCAGGACCATACTCAGGTCGCTCCTGCTCTCGGTACTCCATGTCTAGGACCATGTGGGCCTCGAGACATGATCTCCTAGTTATCCCTAGATATCGGGGATAACAGATCCAATTGATCTCGTTGATCTTGTAGCTCCAGTTGATGTTCCCAGAGATATTGCAGTAGGTCGGAAGAGACCTGCATGGATTCGTCAGACTCTGCAGGAGGTAGAAGGACATGCAGCTCCTCGTGGTACCTTTCGAGAGAACAAGAGACCTCAAAGATATTCGTGCTATGCTGCAGCTATGAGCCACATCATTGATTCTGAGCCTTCCTGTTGTGAGGAGGCATCTAGTCAGCCAGTATGGAGAGATGCCATGATGGAGGAGTATCAATCCATCATGAAGAATGATGTGTGGGATATTGTTCTGAGACCTGAGGGGAAGTTTGTAGTGACTTCCAAGTGGATCTATAAGATCAAGAACGCAGCTGACGGGAGCATCGAGAAGCACAAAGCGAGATTTGTTGCTAGAGGATTCTCTCAGGTGGAGGGAATAGATTATGAGGAGACATTTGCCCCTGTTGCTCGATACACTTCTATTCGGATGATTATTTCCCTTGCAGCATCCATGGGTTGGAGACTACATCAGATGGATGTGAAGACAACCTTTCTCAATGGAGAGATTGAGGAAGAAGTATACATAGAGCAACCAGATGGTTTTGTGATACATAACAAGGCGTCTCATGTGTGCAAGTTGAAGAAGGCCCTGTATGGACTCAAGCAACACCTCGAGCTTGGTATGCGAGGATTGATGGACACCTGATGAGTTTGGGCTTCAACAAAAGTGTTGTTCATCCCAACCTATACTACAAGACTGTTAATGGTGAGTCCCTGATTTTTGTCCTCTACGTTTATGATTTATTCCTCACCGGTACAAAGAGCCTTATTGTTGAATGCAAGTATGCATTGGCCTCTGAGTTTGAGATGAAGGACCTTGGTATGATGCACTACTTCTTGGGACTAGAGGTGTGGCAGAGACCTGATGAGATCTTCTTGATTCAGGGGAAGTATACAGTTGAGATATTGAAGAAGTTTGGGATGTTGAAATGTCAGCCCATGGTTACAATAATGGTGATGAATCTGAAGAAACTAAGTATGTCTTCTTCCGATTCCGACGAGATTGATCCGACCCTGTACATACAACTGATTGGATCATTGATGTATCTGGTTAACACCAGACCAAATATTTGCTATGCAATGAGTACACTTAGCCAATTTACGAGTCAACCGAGACAGACACACTGGATTGCTGCGAAGCATGTGTTGAGATACCTACGAGGCACAGTTGGACATGGTCTGAGATATACTTCCAGTATTGACATGAAATTGCAGGGATATACTGACTCTGATTGGGTAGGGAGCGCAGTGAATAGGAAGAGCACCTCCGAGTGTTGCTTCACTTTGGGATCTGCCATGGTTTCTTGGTGTAGCAGGAAACAGACTTATGTGGCTTTGAGCACCGCAGAAGCAGAGTACATTGCGTTGAGTGTGGTAGTCTGCGAAGCAACGTGGCTTCGCAAGCTCCTTTCAGATTTATTTGGACATGTGTTGGATTCCACTGTTATTCATTGTGATAACCAGAGCTATGTGAAGCTCTCAGAGAATCTAGTGTTTCATGACAAATCAAAACACATTGAGATCAAGTACCATTACATCCAAGACATGGTGCAGAGGAAGGCAGTACTAGTCTAGTACGTTCCTACAAATGAAAAGGTTGTTGAAGTTCTTACCAAACCCCTTACCAGGACAAAGTTCGAGTACTTTCGTGACAGACTTGGCATGCCAGAGAATGCCTCCCTCGCTGAGAGGGAGTGTTGATGTTTGCAGCTTCCTGAGACATTCCCCAGATCATACCCCTCTGTGACTGAGTTGAGTTGATCTGTGAGGACACTTATCCAAGAGGGATAAGTGGGTTTGGGCTTATAGCCCAACGTCCCTGGTGGAGAGAACACGAGGACACGTCAAGGGAGTTGACCCTAATGTTTCTAGAGGGAGTAGCCTCTAGAAGTCCACATGGGAGTGCCATGTGTGACAGACCTTTTTGCTACAATGTCCTGAGTAAGCATCGAGCAGACCTTCTCCTAGATTGGGCTGCAGACCAAGGGAGATAGGATGCATTTATCACAAAGATGTACTTGTGGTAAATGGGCCCAGCCGTAGTCCTTCCTTGAACATGACAAGGAATCATATGGACTTGAGGTGCTTGAGGTGCTTTCCACGTGTTAGTTAGCATCGCGCTGACATTCACTCATAGGGGTGTGTTGATGTTTTGGTAGTTGTCGGAGGTATTAACCTCCAATATAACCTTTATACTTAGAGTAGAATATTCCGGCAGCAAGAGAACCATTAAACAAATGTGGAATACCCTAGAAGAAAAGTCGACCAAAGAAGATTATTAGTAAAGTAAATAGAAGGCTCTAGAAAGTGAGGTTGACCCCACATGAAAAGACACCTTGGCAAAGTAGTATAAATAGAGGCTAGGCGCTCCTCATTTGAACACACACTCACTCACTTAGCTAGGGCGCAAGTTTAAGGAGCAGCAGTTGCAGCAGGAAGCGCAAGTCTGGAGAGGGTAGTGCAGCAGTTGTTGTGGTGTAATCTCAGTCTTTCTGGTAACTCTCTTGTCCGCTTCTCTTGGTAAAGGTACGCTTCTTGATATTGTGTTGTTGCCGCAACAGTATTGGTATTTATGGTTAGGGTTTATCTGTTGGTTCTAGTGGACTTGCCGGAATCTAACTTGGTAAAGGTTACTGTGCTCGGGGATGGCATGTGTAAGTGCCTATGGTTGGATGATAATGACGTGACATTGTCTATGGTTAAACGAGCATTACCAAAATTTTAACATGGTATCAGAGTTGGTTTCCTTCAAAACAGTCTAACCACAATAAGGAAGATCGCCAATTTCCCCTCTTGTCAAGCTCGTTGAGCACTTACAAATACCACCAAGAAGCTCGCCTAAGAAGGGCGCATCTTTCCCCCGGATCAGATCTCCAAAATTCTGAAATTGAAAAAACTAGGGTTTCCTCATAAAACCCTAGGTCAAGGCTTCATTTTGATCTAGAAGGCTTCATTGAGGAAGAAGTTGAAGTGCTAGTTGCAGCACCAGCTGCAGTGCCAGTTGCAGTACCAGTTGTAGTTCCTCTGATCCAGTGAAGTTTCTAGTACCTCATTGAGCAACTAATTGAAGGATGCTGAAATTATTATTGCCCTAGATTAGCTCGCTAGCCATTTTTCCGGCAATTCCAACTAGGGTTTCTAGTTTTGGAGCGGCAACAAACCCTAACCCAAATTCGTTGGGCACTTTTAGTGAAGTGTTGGGCCTAATTCTTGGTTGTCCTAGTGCACCCTAGCCTAGCACACCTTTTAGTGCCCTCAATCAGCAAAAACGTCAAGGTTGATTTTTTTAGTCAGACAGGTTGAAGTCAAACCTCTGGTCAAAGTTAAAGTTATAAGCTGACTTTAGTCAAAGTATTAGATTGATTAAGGTTGAGATTTTAGATGTTATTTGCATTATATTCCCTAACTCAGATTTTTGTCAAGAAAGCATATTGTCTTAGTACAGGAGACAGGTTGGAGAGAATACTTGTCATCTTGAGTGAAGGAGACTCAAACGAAAAGCAACAACACTCATTCTTGGAGATAAGACTCCAGGTTCGAGGTTTGACTGGTTAAATTGATAAGTTTCCAATTTACACATATCATGTTTGATAATTCCTACATTACAAGTAAACACTATAGTTGTGACAACAATCTTTGAAAGGTTCTATTACTGCTAGGTACAATGAATACTTGGTAGTCTGTGAGTACTATTGATATAAATGCTTATTGTACTTGTTTGCAAGATGAACTAACATCTCCTCTAGGAGATATTTCTTGTTTTGCTTCCAGGCAGGTCACCTTGGTAATGCTATGATGATTACCACGAAATTGTCTTTTATTCTTGTTACCATAGATATGTTCTTATGAGAATGCTATTATATTGGAACCACTTTTTCTCTTGTTTCTCTTGTCCCGGGCAGGTTATCTTACAAATTCTATGGAGGTTACCATGGAGATGTATATGATCCAGGAAGGTTACCACGAGAGCAGGTCACCAGTGACAACTCTGAGAGGGAGCTACAGTGACAGTTGCAGAAGGAAACATATTAGATAGCCTCCAGTTTGAGACATGGAGCAGACTAACCATCACGAAGAGCCCGTTCCCAAGCAATGACAGCAAATCCAAAGGAGTTTTGGACTTCATGCATACAGACGTGTGTTGACCAATGACAGCCACTTCACTTAGCAGATAATGGAGGAGAGTTCACATCAGACGACTCCAAAGCATTCTGCAAAGAAGTTTGGATTAAGAGGGAGCTCACTACTCCCTACAATCCTCAGTAGAATGGGGTAGCAAAAAGAAAGAACCGAGCGATAATGGAAGCAGTAAAGGCTATGGTTCATGATCAAGACTTACCTATGCATCTATGGGTAGAAGCAACCCGAACCGTTGTATATGTGCAGAACATAAGTCCTCACCGTGTACTTGGGAACAAAACACCAAAAGAAATGTTTTCAAGAGAAAAGCCAAAGGTCAGCCACCTGAGGATATTTGGCTATCCAATGTATGTGCATGTTCCCAAAGATAAGAGATCAAAGTTGGATCCTTCAGGAAAGAAGGGTATATTTGTTGGATATAGTGAGACATCGAAGGCATATAGAGTCTACATCCTTGGTTACAAACAGATTGAGATTAGTAAAGATGTTATCTTCGATGAGGATGCAACAGATCGAGACAACGTCATACAGATGAGATCCATGATGAGGAGCATGAAGCTCCTATAGTTGTAAATACAGAGGCAGGTAATGATGTTGTGCCAGAAGAGCATGGTCCAAAGGACCATGACATGGCAGAACCACAAGACCTGCAGAAACGAGTACGAAAAAAAAATGACCAGCTTGGGCTCGTGAGATTATTCAGGATGTCGAGAAGTTTGGTGCTCCAGATGGATCTTTCAGAGAAACCAAGAAACCTCGACCATATTCTAGTTACGTGGCATTGTTATGTGATATCATTGATACTGAGCCTACCTATTATGAAGAGGCTACAGAGAAGAAAGTATGGAAGGATGCCATGATTGAGGAATACCAGTCCATCATTAAGAATGATGTTTGGGATGTGGTTTCGAGACCAAAAGAGAAATTGGTGGTGAGTTCCAAATGGATCTACAAAGACAAAACATTCAGCAAATGGCAGTATCGAGAAGTACAAGGCAAGATTCATGGCTCGTGAGTTCTCCCAGAAAGAAGGAATAGATTATGAGGAGACATTTTCTCCTATGGCGAGATACACTTCAATTAGAAATACACCTGTGATAGCTGCAGTAATGAAATGGAAGATACATCAGATGGACGTGAAGACAACTTTTCTAAATGGTGTAGTGGAAGAGGAAGTGTACGTGGAGCAGCCACAAGTATTAGAGACACATGACAGGAAGACACATGTGTGCAGATTGAAGAAAGCCTTGTATGGATTGAAACAAGCACCCAGGGCATGGTACGGTAGAATTGACAGCTTTTTGATGAGCTTGGGTTTTACTAAGAGTAAAGCAGATCCCAACCTTTACTACAAGGTTGACAATAGTGGACATGTGATATTGTTGTTATATGTGGATGAGCTGTTTCTAACAACGAACGAGAATATCATCGTTGAGTGCAAGAGAAAGCTTGCATCAGAATTCGAGGTGAAAGACCTGGGTATGATGCATTATTTCTCGAGTCTAGAGGTGTGGCAGAAACCGGACGAGATTTTCCTTAGCCAAGGAAAATATACGGTAGAAATCCTGAAGAGATTCGAAATGATGGATTGTAAATCCATGCCCACACCGATGGTGACGAACCTGAAGTTATTGAGTGATACTTCTTCAGAGACAGTGGATGTCACCATGTACAGGCAGATGATTGGTCCATTGATGTATTTGACGAATACTATGCCATATATATGCTTTGCGGTAAACACTTTGAGTCAGTATATGGATGAACCAAGATCTGTTCACTTGATTATGGCAAAGAACATGTTAAGGTACCTGAAGGGTACGATAGACTTTTGGACTTCGATATCTAACCAATTGGAGCACTATGTTGGACAGTGTCCTAAGAAGGAGAAGAAGCAGGGTGGTACTGCAGCGACAACAGAGGAGGTGGAGTTTGCCTCTCAGTTTGAGAGGGAGTGTTCCCTAATAGTTTGTTGTTCGACAGTTGAGTCGACTTCCAGTGTCTGGTATATTGACAATGGGGCTTCAAGTCACATTTCATGTGTGAGAGAGCACTTCACTGATCTCAGAGATCCAGAGATAAGGTTGGAGATAGTGCTTGGAGACGACACCATAGTCAGGGCGGTCGGGCGTGGCACAGTATCATTTCAGAGGGAGTGTATGCCACCCTTGGTGTTCAGCGATGTTTTGTATGTCCCAAGGTTGAAGAAGAATCTTATTTTGGTTTCCTCCATCCAGGATAGGGGGCTTAAGGTGTCCTTCAGAGGGACAAAGGTCCTCATTCACCCTAAGGGGTCCAGTGTCACTTCTGGCAGAGTGATTGGGACGCAACAGGGGAACCTGTATAGATTGTTTTTCCATCCCTTGTATGCTTTGATGAGTAACAACAACAACAGTCAGTTGTGTGAGTTATGCCATCGAAGGATGGCTCATTTGCATCATGGAGCTCTGAGATCGCTAAGAGAGATTGAGACTGGTATGCCACAGTTTAGCGTTGAGCATTAGGAGGTGTGCAGGGGGTGTGCTCTTGGAAAGTACACCAAGACTGTCTTTCTCAGCAGTGACAGTAGATTAGTTGGGGTACTAGACCTGATACACATATATGTGTGTTGGCCCATGTCACGTGTTTCCTTGGGTGGTTGGGAGTACTATGTTACTTTCATTGATGACCACTCCATCAAGACCTAGATCTTTTTCCTAAAGACCAAGAGTGAGGTCTTCAAGATGTTCCAAGAGTTCAAAGCTCTTGTGGAGAACCAAACAAAGAGAAAGATCATGGTTTTGCGGTCAGATAATGGAGGTGAGTATACCTCCATGGAGTTTGTAGAGTTCTGTACCGACCAAGGTATCAGAAAGAAGTTGATCGTTCCTTACAAACTGCATCAGAATGGGGTTGCAGAGAGGAAGAACAGGACCATAGTTGGAGCAGTGAGGAGTATGTTGCATTATCAGGCACTGTCATTCTACTTATGGGAAAGGGCTTGCAGTACTACAGTTTATCTGCAGAACAGGAATCCCCATAGAGTTTTGAGGAAGACTCCTGAGGAGGCCTTCACTGGGAGTAGGCCTGATGTTGAGAACCTGTGCATATTAGGGTGCTCGACTTTCTTTCATGTCCCCTCAAACAAGAGGACAAAACTAGATCCCACAACAAAGACAGGGATGCTAGTTGGATACTCATAGGTCGCAAAGGCCTACCGGATCTGCATTCCATCACTAAGGAGAGTGGTGGTGAGGAGAGATGTCAGATTTGGGGAAGGCAGAGCTTTCAGGAGATCTCTCGAGTTGAGAGACAGAGTTGAGGACGTCCCACAATTGCAGAGTGATGCTTCGCAGGGGACACAGCCTCAGCTGTCGAGTACAATGAGTTTAGTGGTAACTGGTCCACTCGGGACAGTTTCAAGTTCACAGTTGTCAAGTATACAGAGAGTTGGTGCAGGTGCTTCAGGGTCACAGACTACTTTGCAGAGATCTGTACATGAGACTCAGGGGCATGAGGAGACTATTCCGTCGGAGGTTACTTCAGGTAAGAGGAAACCGAGATGGTTTCACGAAACCCTGAAGGAGGCAAAGCAGTATGTTGGAGAGCCTCAGAGATTGATGAGAGAGAGAAGGGCACCAGAGAGGTTAAGGTCCCACTTAGCTATGGTGACGAGCAAATTAGATTCAAAGGCCACTTTTGATGAGCAGGTCGTAGTCTTACTCATTGAGGTTTTGCCAAGAGGCAAGGATGTCCACTTTAGTGACAAGTTTGCAGGGGTGAGTGACAGTTTCTTCGATAAGAGGGAATGTTGAGATTTGGGTACCTTGGAAAGTGGTCCCCTTGTGTTTCTAAGTCTCTAAACACAATGGGGGAAATTTGGACCCTCATGCTTGTACATTATGTTATAATTTCACTTTGATTTTATTCACTTAAGTCTAAAGTGACTTTATTCACTTAAGTCATAAAGTGACATTAATTTCACTTAAGTGTGAATTAATGAACATAAAGTGAACTATAGAAACTTAAGTGAATGATGAGATCTAATCTCCTTCATTCATTTTGGAGAAAGGCTTAGATCTAATCTGGGCCCTTGGTTTTCTAGGTTAGCCTTGAGATTAGGCTTAAGGAGGCAAAGGAGGGAAAAGGAGGCTCATTGTTTACTCATGAGATTGGAGTGAACAAGAGGAAGAGAGGAGTGAGGGTTTAAAGGAGAAAGAGGGTGCACCATCCATTGAGGGCACACTAGTTCATGAGGAAAGCTTTGTGAGAAGGATTTCATGGAGTAGGGGTGCATGAGCATGGAGAGTTGAGGGCACACCAAGCTTTGGGAGAGAAGGTGCACTAGAGTTGAGGGTGCACCATTGCTTGGGAGAGGGGGCGCACCTCTGAGAGGAAAGTGTGCAAGGAGACTAAAGGGCGCCATCTTGTGAGGAGAGGGCGCAAGCTAGATGGAGGACGTACCTTGTGTGTAGGGGCGCAAGTCTAGCAGGCACAGTCTTGAGGGTGTTGATTTTTCATTAAGCTGGGCTCAAGCATGAAGTTCATTCCAATTTTAGCATTCTACTTGAACCATAGACAATTGCAGTTTCACCAATAACAATTTGTTGCAGTAACCAAGATCACAAGAAGAAATACCATGCACAAGTACACAAGAAGTATCCTAGGAAACCCTTCAAAACAAGGGAAGAAAACCCAGCCAATCCTTTGCTATATTCTTCAAGCGAAAGACCTCCCACATCATAAACCTAGCACACAAAAGGGTGCTCACAAAACCTAGAAGACTAGCACCCAAGAAAGGTGTGCACTTCAGCCCAAGAACAAGTGCTTGCTGAAATTTCCAAACTCACACTTGTGTTATGTTTCCTTAATGGGGAAATTACCTTTATTTATATTAGACTGGATATATCAAAAGTAGTGTCTGTTATCCCCACTTTTTAGGGATAACTAGGAGATCATGTCTCGAGGCCCACAGGTCCTAGATATGGAGTACCGAGACCAGGATTGCCCTGAGCATGGCCCTGGAGGGCCCATCTTTTTCTCCCATCACTTTTGTCTTGACAGCAGCAGCAACATCCATCACCATCGGATTGGTCCTGTATCAAAAGAGGTTCTTGCTCCATGAGGTAATTGGTCTAGGTATCATGGTATGTGTCACTTTTGATCATTGAAACCTTTAAATATATGCATCTGATTCCTCTTATCTCTAACAAGTGCTTGGATCTTACATTTGCACACTTGACCATGTTTGGGGGGATTGACAGGGTGCCCTAGCAAGCCTGTGTCTGTAGGTTTAGGTTTGCCACTAGGGGGGATTTCTGAAAAGCCATCGTCCACTCCCATCATAGCACCACTCTTACATCTTGTTTCCCGCTCACCTATCCCATACCCTTGTCCAGGCATTGGGTTGACCTATTTTAGGACTGCACCTTACCTCGTGGGGAGAAGGGGCTAATGGCCTAGAAGGTAAACGCAAGCTGGTATCCCCTAAAAAGCCTAAAAAATGAACCTTGAGATGCTTTGCCTAGGGATCCCCGAGAAAGCAATAAAAAGCTTCTCAACAAGAAACAAGAGGGACCCGAAAAAAATAATAAACAAAGCCTAATCAGAGGATAGGGGGTCTCATCACGAGACAGCCTATTAGGTCCATGGGTACCTAGCACTATGACATTGCCACCAGCTGGTTACCACGCCAGGGCAGTGACTCTTGGTTGCATGGCCAAGGGAAAGGGGGTCACATCACGAGCCAACCTTCTCATCTCTGTGAAAGTACTTGTGGGTAACATTGTCAGCTCTGGTCACCATGCCAAGGTAGTGTCCCTTGATTAGCTTTTGAACAAAAAGAAGCAAATAAAAGAATAAAAGGAATAAAAAGAATAAAGGCAAGAATGGGCTTGGAAAAAATGCATCCATGACAGGGACAGATCGCCTTCTACAAAGGCACCCACAGGTAACACGTTGCATCCTTGGCCCTTACTGCACCCACATGCTTGGACATCCCCTGACCACATCATCCACTTACATGGCTTGGATGAGGTCTCTCTGGGAACTTGCCTTTTTCTATGGACACTAGCCCGATAGGAAGCCTTGTCCTTTTCCCTAGACTTGTATTGCAGGCTTGTGTAACATCTATGAGCTATTGATTGATGTATTAGGGATTTTATGCATGTGTTTAATAATATTAATGATGAAATGTGATTGACATTGCCATGATCCCTGTGACTGATGAACCCATGGAGGGCGTAGCCTTTGATGTGTAGGACCATACTCGACGGACAGGTACCATTTGGACCGGTACACATGGGGAGATGATCAGTTCGGACCTACATGGGGCTGAAGAGCCCACCAGATGGATGTTGAGACCCCATCAGGGGGGTAGAGACAAGACAGAGGTTGATCAAAGTCTTTGCACCAGAGAAAAGGAGGACGTTCCACCAGAGGCAGCCCAACATAGCTTAGCCTAGGGGGATGAGCCCTTTTCACTA
The DNA here is from genome assembly GCA_010110895.2 of Picea sitchensis. Taxonomy (NCBI): domain Eukaryota; kingdom Viridiplantae; phylum Streptophyta; class Pinopsida; order Pinales; family Pinaceae; genus Picea; species Picea sitchensis. The sequence goes on from SNQJ01S0039452.1 coordinate 10,786, forward strand.
AGACGTTGGCCTTGGAAGGCCTATGATGTATCCTTTGATGACCATGACGTCATCCAGCCTATTGGACGTCTTTGGAGGCAGAATGGGCAGCAGTGGCGCATGTGGCATGTTGGAGAAGCCCCTGGAGGGCTAACATTTTGCTCCGGGATGTTTCATTTGCCCTAGAAAGGGCTAGCGCCTCCCTTAGAGGGGCTTTTACTCTCTTTTCTTCTTATTTAGGGTTTTTATTTGACAATTTAATGTAAAACAATATGATTTTGATAATTTGGCCTTGTCGACCTTTTACCTGACCTCAAATGTAAAATTAGGTCAAGGTTTTGTATAAATGAGAGATTTTCACTCTCATTTTTTCATGACAACTCACTCACTCATTAGTGAGGTCTGAAATTAGCGCTCTATCTTGGGTTATTGGATAATTGGGTGATGCGCACTTGTTGAAGGAAGGCAATTTTGGCATATTTTGGTTTCTCTCTTGAAGGAAGGTGTTACAACTAGGGTTTGCACATTTATTTCTTGGTGAATTGTAAGTATTTTTCTGCAAAACTTCTTGAATGAATGGTTGTAGTTTAATTTCTTGCATGTATTTATGATTATTGTTGAACAAAAACCCTAGGTGACAAGCACACAAGTAGGTCCTTGTCTCATGTCCCCTGATAGAGAGATCTTCAGCCATTGAAAAGGAAAAAGAGAACCTAGCCGTAGCTACACTCCCTTCTCCTTTTCTCCTTTTGCTAGCCGTACCTGTGTGAGCTCAAGAAGGAGAAGACGTCCCAAGCCTAGGTTATCTACACTTAGAGCCGTTTTCTTCTAGGGTTTGATGATAGAGCCTTGTTGTAGAAACACTCTCCGTCATTTGACTCTCTTGTCTCGACTTTATCTTTCATGCTAGCCGTTTTTGCCATCTAAGGAAGGAGGAGAGAGCATGAGGCCTTGCCATAGCAACACCGGAGTGAGCCTCTCTCCCCTAGGGTTTTGTCTCTGAGGCCCTGGCATAGCAGCACTTCAAAGCTCTTCCCTCCAGTCCTTAGCCGTCTTCCTTCAACCTGTGTGTCCTTCACTTTTGACTCCATTAAACCCTAAGGCATTGATTTAGAAGTCCTCCAATGTTGAAGTGAAATTGGTCAAACAACTCTCAAACTCTTTGAATTTTAAACCATAACTACACTAACCCTAGCTCTAAGTAACCCTACTAACCCTAAGTTGCTGACATCATCCTTGGTTATTACATCTTAATGCAGCAACATTTTACTTTATGAGCAATTGAATGGTAGTTAAAGGCATTAATTGAGTTAAGTATTCATTTATTGCATTGAATTCCATATCGTTCTAGTATTTATTGGTGAAGTGACATTATCTTTCAATGCTATTTTGTAAACATTGACTTCGTCAACATTTACTTTCAAATTGCCTATATTGAATATCAGATAGTCTTTGATATATATGAAGTATTAACCAAAGCCTACATATATCAGTTTATTGTTGCTTTGTTCTCGGGCAGGGATTCTACTTGGTTATCTTTGTTGGCTATAAGCCGGACTATCTGTTTTGGTGGTGATCTGTGAAGGGGGAAACTTGTCATTGTCTGATTATCCTTTAGCCTCTTCAAAGCCCCAGGTCACCGGGGATGTCTCCCCTGGGCCTCACCTCCCTAAAGAGAAAGAACCATCTCATTGTGGTGACATTGGGTGGGATAGGTTCCCGTTACGCCAGTTTGGCTCTCTACTTTATAGCCTTTCCTCCTAGCTACAAACTGTGCAATAACATTTTGGCACCATTGCCGGGGAACACTGAGTCAATTCTCCTCAAACGACAAATCTTTTTCAGTAAGCCTTGCCTCAGAGCTTTATCTTACAAGCTTACCTGGTGACTCCACTAGGGTGTTTTCCCTTTTCTTTTGATAGTTTCAAGAAAATTATCTAGCGACTCCACTAATGACGAAGTCAACTATGACTTAACAATGGGATCCGGGGAACTATGAACCTTTGGACATGAGTAAGATCCCGGGATATCCTAGACAAATGCCCCCCTGGTATAAAAAATGGCTCCCTAGATTCGCTGGCATCGATGGAGAAAGCCTGAATGTCACATGAGCAGTTTCTGGGCTTTCTTTTGGCACCACCCTGTCAGTGATGATGCTGAAGACTTGGTAATGAAACTCTTCTTTGCCACTCTGCATGGAGAGGGTAGAAGATGGTATGATAATCTTCCAACTACCAGCATCACATCTATGGACCAGTTTGAAGAAATCTTTCTTGAGAGGTGGGGTGTGAAATTGGAATATATCCAATCATTATTGAAAGGACTTGAATAAATAAAACAAACAAACGATGAGACCGTCAGAGTTTTTGGGTTTAGGTTTCAAAGGTTGCTATACCAAATTCCTGAAAGACATCGTCTTGAACACAAGTACCTCGTATACCTCTATACCAATGGGCTTCTAGGTCATTTAAGCTTCCTCCTAAATAAAAAGGGTCCAAAAACACTTACGGAAGCTCACAACATGGCCATACGAATCGAGGTAAACCTCTCCTTGTCCAAAATCAATGACCATACTATGGACACTCTCAGCTTGATAAAACTAGTTTC
>SNQJ01S0039452.1:27920-40241 GCA_010110895.2 Picea sitchensis
CTTAAAACTCCTAAGTCAAAGTGAAATTAGAATCATAAAGTAAAGTATGAGGGTAAAAGTCTTCCCCCTTTGTGCTTAGAGACTCATAAGCACATGGGGACCACTTTCCAAGGTATCCAAATCTCAACAAATCTTACTGTTAGACAATATAGCAAGGATCTCACACATTCACTAGTGCTCAGCCACTAGGGACACGTCCACCTGTGCTCAACCACATGGACGCCACACTCAATAGATCACTCAACTGAGTCCACATGAGTACCATCTGGAGCACCATCTCAAGACAACTCAACTAAGTCCATAGGAGTACAAGGCAGGAGACCATCTCAAGCCGACTCAACTCAGTCTAGAGGAGTACAAGACAAGAGACCATCTCAAGTCATCTCAACTCAGTCCAGAGGAGTAGACAAGAGACCACACGTCATAACAACTCAGTCCAGAGTCTGACGCACACCCATCACATGGGCACACCCAACACTTGGGCTCCCTCACACAGATGTCTCAACTCAGTCCAGAGGAGAACGATTTGGAGGATGTCTCATGAAGCTGTAATCAACACCACTCACTCTCAGCTAGGGAGGCATTTTCCACCAGGCCAAGTCTCTCACGGAAGTACTCGAACTTTGTCCTGGGAAGCAGTTTGGTGAAGACATCTGCAACCTGCTCATGTGTAGAAGGGTACTGCACGTGTACTTTTTTCCTCTGCACCATATCTTTGATATAATGGTATTTGATCTCAACGTGTTTCGATTTATCGTGAAACACATGATTCTCTGAGAGCTTCACACAACTTTGGTTATCGCAATGGATAATGGTGGACTCCATCTCATGACCAAATAAGTCTACAAGGAGCTTGCGAAGCCACACTGCTTTGCGGATTGCCACACATAACGCTATGTACTCTGCTTCTGTGGTACTCAAAGCCACAAAGCTCTGTTTCCTACTACTCTAGGAAACCATGGCAGATCCCAAGGTAAAACAACAACCGAATGTGCTCTTTCGGTTCAGTGCGCTCCTTGCCCAATTTGCATCAACATATCCCTGCAATCTCATGTCTACATCGGAGGCATATCTCAGGCCATATCCAACTATGCCTTGTAGATATCTCAACACATGCTTCGCTTCTATCCAGTGAGTCTGTCTCGACTGACTCATAAACTGACTGAGTATATTCACTGCATAACATATATCAGGTCTGGTGTTAACCAGATACATCAATGATCCAATCAGTTGTCGGTAAAGATGTGGATGAATCTCACCTGAATCAGTAGAAGCCTCGTTCATTTTCTTCAGATCCATCACCATCAGTGTAGGCATGGATTTGCAGTCTGTCATACTGAATTTCTTCAATATCTCCACTGTATATTTTCCTTGACTCAGGAAAATCTCATCAGTCCTCTGCCATACTTCTAGTCCCAAGAAGTAGTGCATCATTCCCAGGTCCTTCATCTCGATTTCAGAAGTCAATGCATGCTTGCATTCAACAATAAGACCTTATGAACCGGTGAGGAATAAATAATCAACATACAGGACCAAAATCAGGCACTCGTCACCAACAATATGATAATATAGGTTTGGATCAACAACACTCTTGCTGAAGCCCAAACTCATCAAGAATCCATCCATCTTCTCGTACCAAGCACGAGGTGCCTGCTTTAGTCCATACAGGGCTTTCTTCAACCTGTACACATGAGATTTCTGCTCATGTATTACGAATCCATCTAGCTCCTCGATGTAAACTTCTTCCTCAATCTCACCATTGAGAAAGGCTGTCTTTACATCCATCTGATGTAGTCTCCAACCCATGGATGCAGCTAGGGCAATGATCGTACAGATGGAAGTGTATTGGGCTACTGGAGCAAATGTCTCCTCATAATCAATTCCCTCCACCTGAGAGAATCCTCTAGCCACAGATATCGCTTTGTACTTCTCGACACTTCCATCAGTTGCATGCTTGATCTTATAGATCCACTTGGAAGTCACTACAAACTTCCCTTCCGGTCTCGGAACAATATCCCACACATCATTCTTCATGATGGACTGATACTCTTCTGTCATGGCATCTTGCCATCCTTGTTGACCTGCTGCTTCTCCATGACAAGAAGGCTCAGTATCAATGATGTGGTTCATGGCTGAAACATAGCTTGAAAATCTCTGTGGTCTCTTGGTCTCTCGGAATGTGCCTCGAGGAGCTGCATGTCCCTCTGCCTCCTGTAGAGTCTGTCGAGCCCATGAAAGCCTTTTATGGCCTACTGCAATGTCTCTGGGAACATCAATTGGAGCTACGGGATCAATTGGATCAACTGGATCAATAACTGTCTCCCTCTGAAATGCTGAAGGGCGAGAAGGTACTGTTTCGCTGTCAATCTCCATATGAGATTCTCTGGATCTTCGAATGGCTATTTCTTCCTCAAAGATGACATCTCTGCTCACCTCAATCTGTCTCTGACCAGGGATGTAGATCCGATATGCCTTTGAAGATTCATTATACCCCACAAATGTACCCTTTTTGCCTGAAGGGTCTAGCTTGGTCCTCTTCTCCTTGGGTATATGAAAGTATACTGGACACCCAAATATCTTGAAGTGTCCAACCTCAGGCTTCACTCCGGTGAAAGCTTCTTCCGGAGTCATGTTCTTCAAAATCTGATGAGGACTCCTATTCTGAACATACACATCTGTCATGGATGCTTCTTCCCACAGAATCATAGGTAGATTCTAATCATGTATCATCTCTTTGGTTGCCTCAATAATGGTTCTGTTCTTCCTCTCTGCAACCCCATTCTGCTGAGGGTTATAAGGAACGGTGTACTCCCTCTTGATCCCTGCCTCAATACATAAATCAATGAAATCCCTGGAGGTGTACTCTCCTCCACTATCTGATCTCAACACTTTGATCCTCCTCCCGATCAGGTTCTCAACTTGAGCTTTAAACTCTTGAAATCTTGCAAGGACTCCATCCTTGGTCTTCAAAAAGGAAATCCACGTCTTCCGAGAGTGATCATCGATGAAGAGCACATAGTACAAATATCTGTTCAAGGAAGCAACAGTCATGGGTCCACAAACATCTGAATATATCAAGTCCAAGATCCCCTTGGATCTGCTGTCACTGCACAAGAAGGACCTCTTGACATTCTTTCCAAGAGCACAACCTCTGCAAACACCATCATGCTGAACATGTATCTCTGGAAGGCCTGTTACCATCTTCCCTAGAGCGGGAAGGGCTCTATAATGTATATGAGCAAGTCTCCTATGCCATAGCTCGCTCAGGCTGGTAGTATCATGTAACAGGGCCTGGACTGGTCATACAGTTAATCTGTACAAGCTGTTTTCTTGAACACCAATCACTCGGGCATAATTCATATGTGAGTTCTTCTAAAGAAGAATGCTTCATCTTTTATGTCTTCATCTCTCTAATGTGGTTTTGGATCAACATCAACAATGGATGCAAGTTGTCTTCCTTTATTCCTGGTAGGACAATTTCTCACAATGTGTCCATACTTGTCACATTTGAAACACTGAATCTTTGAATTGTCTTTTCTGTGTTCATGACCTGAAGCTGATGAAGTTTTCTTGTCTTTGAATGCTTTGTTGAAATTTCTTCTATTTCTTCTTCCTTTATTTGTATGAAAAGCAAGAGCATGATTGTCATCATGAAGGGAGTCTTGCACTCCTTTGGCTATAAGTCTGGTTTCCTCCTGGGTGCAGTCTATCCATAGACGATCAAATCTAGGTAGATCAACGGTGTCATCTTTTGCCATCTTGAAATGTTGAAGTTGATTCTTCAATGTAAGAGCTCTGAGGGTGTTGTTACTCTCAAACATATTCTTCAATGCATCATACATCTCATAAGCTGTCTTTAGGGTAGCAATACGAGGTAGTAGGTGATCTCTTACTGAATATATTATTATCTTCCTTGCTTTGACGTCATCTTCCTTCTCTTCATCGGTCGATGTTTCTGGTAGCATTTTGCATCAAACTCAATAGGTCATCCTCTTCCAGGGTAATCTGTAGTCTTGATTTCCAAGAACTAAAGTTGCTTGATCCATCAAGCCTAACGACTAGGCTAGGAAACCTAACAGCTAGGCTAGCAACCTTAGGTTTCGTTGGACTTATGACTGCCAACAATAAGCCTTGAAAGTCAGAAGAACACTGGTAAGCTTGAAAGATCCTTCAATGAGCGACAAAAACCCTAAAATTGAAATTCTACAGAAAATTGCAGAACCCTAGGGATAAAAAATAAAAAAATTCTTGGAATTGCAATTTGAGAGTCTCTGTAGGTGTGCTGAAGTAGGCCGTACACTCCTATGCAAAAATTAGCCTCAACCTTTCAGTGGAAGATGATGAAACCTAGCAAAAGAGGGGGAGCTGTTTTTGCAGTTGCAACAAGGGGAGGGGACAACTGGCTTCTTCAATGGCTTTTGCAATGGTCTCTTCAGGAACTTTGCTCTGATACCATGTTGAATTTTAATGCTTAGCTCATGCACATGTAGTTTATTTCATTTAGCATGTACTTGAAGAAGAATAACCATGCACAAGAACACAAGAAGTATCCTGGGAAAACCCTTCTCAATCAAGGGAAATACCCAACAATCCTTTGCTATATTCTCAAGAGAAGATCCCCCACACCATAGACCTTAGCACACAAGAGGGTGCTTACCAAAATCTAGAACCTAGCGCCCAAGAGAGGTGCGCACTTCAGCAGTACATGCACTTGCTGAAATTTCAAGATGACAAGTGAGAGTGTGTAATCCTCAATGGGGATTCACCTTTATTTATACAAGAATTGACACAACAAAAGGTGTGTCTATTGGCACAATAGGGCCGACTTTATTAACTCAATAATATAATTAATCATTACACAATATTAATTATCTTTCATATGGTGGGGCCGACTTGTACCCTTCACATCACAAATTAGGGTTACAAGTAAATCTTACTCTTAGACAATATAGTAAAGATCTCACACGTCCACTAGTGCTTAGCCACTAGGGACATGTCCACCTATGCTCAGCCATAGGGACGTCACACTCAATAGATCACTCAACTGAGTCCACATGAGTACCATCTGGAGCACCATCTCAAGCCGACTCTTTAGGAACTTTGCTCTGCTACCATGTTGGATTTTAATGCTTAGCTCATGCACATGTAGTTTATTACATTTAGCATGTACTTGAAGAAGAATAACCATGCAAAAGAACACAAGAAGTATCCTGGGAAAGCCCTTCTCAATCAAGGGAAAAACTCGACAATCCTTTGCTATATTCTCAAGAGAAGATCCTTCACACCATAGACCTTAGCACACAAGAGGGTGCTTACCAAAACCTAGAACCTAGCGCCCAAGAGAGGTGCGCACTTCAGCCGTACATGCACTTGCTGAAATTCCGAGATGACAAGCGAGAGTGTGTAATCCTCAATGGGGATTCACCTTTATTTATACAAGAACCGACACAACAAAAGGTGTGTCTATTGGCACAATAGGGCCGACCTTATTAACTCAATAATATAATTAATCATTACACAATATTAATTATCTTTCATATGGTGGGGCCGACTTGTACCCTTCACATCACAAATTAGGGTTACAAGTAAATCTTACTCTTAGACAATATAACAAAGATCTCACACGTCCACTAGTGCTCAGCCACTAGGGACACGTCCACCTGTACTCAGCCACAGGGACGTCACACTCAATAGATCACTCAATTGAGTCCACAGGAGTACCATCTGGAGCACCATCTCAAGCCGACTCTTTAGGAACTTTGCTCTGATACCATGTTGGATTTTAATGCTTAGCTCATGCACATGTAGTTTATTTCATTTAGCATGTACTTGAAGAAGAATAACCATGCAGAAGAACACAAGAAGTATCCTGGGAAAACCCTTCTCAATCAACGGAAAAACTCGACAATCCTTTGCTATATTCTCAAGAGAAGATCCCCCACACCATAGACCTTAGCACACAAGAGGGTGCTTACCAAAACCTATAACCTAGCGCCCAAGAGAGGTGCACACTTCAGCCGTACATGCACTTGCTGAAATTCCAAGATGACAAGTGAGAGTGTGTAATCCTCAATGGGGATTCACCTTTATTTATACAAGAACTGACACAACAAAAGGTGTGTCTATTGGCACAATAGAGCCGACCTTATTAACTCAATAATATAATTAATCATTACACAATATTAATTATCTTTCATATGGTGGGGCCGACTTGTACCCTTCACATCACAAATTAGGGTTACAAGTAAATCTTACTCTTAGACAATATAACAAAGATCTCACACGTCCACTATTGCTCAGCCACTAGGGACATGTCCATCTGTGCTCAGCCACAGGGACGTCACACTCAACAGATCATTCAATTGAGTCCATAGGAGTACCATCTGGAGCACCATCTCAAGCCGACTCAACTAAGTCCATAGGAGTACAAGGCAGGAGACCATCTCAAGTTGACTCAACTCAGTCCAGAGGAGTACAAGGCAGGAGACCATCTCAAGTCATCTCAACTCAGTCAAGAGGAGTAGACAAGAGACCACACGTCATAACAACTCAGTCTAGAGTCTGACGCACACCCATCACATGGGCACACCAAACACTTGGGCTCCCTCACACAGATGTCTCAATTCAGTCCAGAGGAGAACGATTTGGAGGATGTCTCATGAAGCTGCAATCAACAACAATGTCATGGATGCCATACATCTTTAATAGGGAGTGTAAGTTGTCCTTCCTATCATTTATGTAACTAAAGTGGTAAAAACAGTAAAAGAGTTTGCTTTGCCAGAGTTGAGAATTTTTCTGCTTCTGATGCCTGTTGCATTAATACTCCACAATGGGCTATTGTTTGCACTTTTATTCAAATGCTGATATAGCTTATGGGCATAATTTTTGTCAGAGTGGTATGTAATGCATTCCTTCCTATCAATCTGTTCCTAAAAAACTTTCATAAATTTAATGTTTGGGCATTGGTTATTGTGGCGATTATCATCTGAATCATTTCATCTACTCTTAAATATCTTCACTCCTTAATTAGCTCTTTGACAGTGCTTTATAGGTATGCTGCATGCATGACTTTCGCATGCTCCTGCTATAGGTGTATACTCGTGATATTCTTGTCTAGTAGAAAATTAGCTGTTCAGAATGAGTACAATGTATATGGAACCTCTTACTTTATAATTCAAACATATTTCCGAGCTGATTGATCCTTTATCTTGGATTTCAAAGCTGATTCTGATTATTTATAGGAGTGCTGACAGAAACTGATCGGATTTCTCTGACTTTGGCAGACATTAGGAACAGATTTCTAATCCAATGAATAATTGACCTTGGATTTTAAAGCTAACACTCAGAAAACTATAGGAGCATTGGCAGAAAAATGATTAAATCTTTTTATGACTTTGTTATATGTTAGGAAGGAGAACGGTCATTGATGACAACATTGACAAGGATTGGTAAACAAAGCAGAATGATTTGTTTTTTCGAATGCGCTTTCTTTAAACTCCAGTGTGGCCTGTATAGACAGGCACCATAAGTGGCTGGTTTTCATGAGCAAGAGGGCCTTTGAAGGGCGAACCACTAATCACAAACAATTTCCTCTAGCTAAGCTGCCATGACACAGGGTTACTCTTCCATCAAAATCACCCAGGGCTTGCATTTTTCCCCAACTGCTTGTGCCTTTCGGGGGATTGAATCTTGGTGGGTGGCCTAACATGCCACCGTTTTCACCATTGGACTATGACCCCATTGGCAGTGGAATGAAAATCATCAGACTGGAACATCATAGATTAGTTAAGGAGGATGTGGCATGATATTATATTCAAAGTCAGCCATCCTCACATACTGGTTACTCTTCCATCAAAATCTCCAGGGATTTGCACCTGGCCCCGACTGCTTATTTGTGCCTCTGGGGGAATTGAATCTTGGTGGGTGGCCTGACATGCCACTGCCTTCATGCTGAACTACAACGCCATTGGGAGTGGAATATGGCATGATATCAGACTGGGACATCATAGATTAGGTACTGGGGAGGATGTGGCATGATGTCACGTTCAAAGTCAATTATCTTCACATACTACCACACAGTGGGTCTTAGTACAAGCGATACATTTTAGTATTTATCGGCAAGCTGCGATCACTTCCTATAGAGGCAATAGACGGATAAGTAATGTTACAAGCATTTTGGTGGGTAGTATGCAGAAGTTGCAGTCTTTAGGAACTATAGGAGTATACATTTCATGAAAACTTCAAAATCTCATTTAAATCATCCGCTACACTGCAGGATCATCACTTTGCGCCCTTGATGATAATGACAGAGGATTCCTATGAATGCACGGACTGTAGCACCGAGGCTTCCTATACCTGTATGAAAGCATTTGAAAAAAAACATAGTTGCATAAAAGCCATAAAAATGGATGACCAACATTGTCAACTAATATTAAGTTTTAATGTAATGTAATGGGTATTGAGACTATTCCACCTGCATCTTTTCTCTCTTGTACATGTGGATTTTATAGGAGAGAAATTGCATGCCATTTCAGAGGTGATGTTGAATCAAAGGGTATAGATGGAGATTGACTGGGTTTTCTACGTCATTGGCTTTGCATTTCCATATCATCCACCAATTGGCATTTACTATGTTCTCATTTTGATGTGACGTGTATACCTTTGGTATCTATTTTATTTTATTTTATTAGTTGTGCAATTAATTACCCCTAATAAAAATGTGCATTATTGAAATTATCAGTTCAAATTCTTAGCGAGATTAAATCAAACCTTGATGCAATGTAATTTGAAATGTTTAAAATGAATGTAAGGACTGCTACTCAAATATATGTAGTCCATTTGTTTATATATGGTTTTTGTGGTTTTGAATTTTGTTTGTATTTTTATCCTAATAATTTAGGATGATACCAGTCTAGATTTATCTTAATTCTGTATCTATCGAGTGTCAAGAGGGGTCATCTTTCTATGAGATGCAAACCTTTTTGATAGTGCAAAATATTGAGGAAATGTTTGCACCTAAGGGATTTGTTCCCTCTGTACTTGATAGATCCGGGGTTAAGATGGATCTAGAGTGGTTAATCCGGGGTTAACATATGTAATTTTATTATATATATAAACAAAATTACATAGTCATATGTCAAAGGCATTGAAAGAGTACACTAAAGCCACGTACCAAACAACTCTTCATACTTACCTTTTTAAGCATAACATAAATCTGTAGCAGTAATATTAAGTCTATTTCCCATCACACAATAAATAAATAAATTACATCATTCAAACTATAAACCTGAAACCGTCCCTTGTCTAAAACAAAATTCTATAGTAGTATATAATTAGAGCTAAGGTTCATGAGTATATTCACTTGTGTGCCCATCTTGGAGTATGTATATAATCCAAGTTCCTCGATCGAGTCTTAATCCATCTTTTGATAGTCCATCTGCTATCTTATTCCTATTCCTATATGTGTGAGACACTTAGACAGGTGAGAAAGTTGTTAATAGAAGTTGCACATCATCATAGAATGACTATATAGTATAAGGTGAAATTCCCTAGTGTTGTTTTCTTACACAACCATTCAATAACTAAGAGTGAGTCACCAAACTATTGGTCCAACCTCAAAACTAATTTGAGAGCCATCCATTTGCAGAAATTATTAGTTTCTTGATTTATTTCAAATTTGAAAGAAATGCAATGATTTGAAGATGAATATAAAATTCCCCCTGATCCTCCCTTAGGAGGGCTTCCTTGTGAGGCGCCATCAAAGCATACCCATGGTATATCCTTGTTGATTACTTCTTCTTTCAGCTCATCACTGTTTTGTTTATCTTGAGCCTGTTAGCATTTAATATGTTTAGTGCCTGGACAACACATTTAAGAGGTAAAGTCTCATTTCCTTTAAACAACTTCAAATTCTTGGCTAACCATACTCCCCAAGCTATGTTAAGAGGAAGGGATTTGATCTTCTTTGTATCATTTTTTGCATACCATGATCTTCACCTTCCCAAGGATTTCTTAATCCAATCAATTTTTCCACTTCTTTCCATACCACTTTTGTATAAGGACATACCCTAATGAAATGTACAATAGTTTCTTCTGTTTGTTGACATACACTACACCAACCTGGTCCATTGAAGTTTTTCTTCTATAGCACTTCCCAGGTGGGATCCCTATTGTTTAAAATCAAGCACATGAAAATTTTGTTTTTTGAAGGGCATCTTAATTTCCATATGGTTCTCCACCATCATTACTGTTGTTCCTCCCTTCCTTCCTTTGTAAGAGCTTTGTAACCTATTTTGGGCAGATAGTTTCATGTTGGATTAAGTGACTATAGGAATTGGTCATCATCTTCTCTTATTTTGACATTACTGTCTTTTAATGTGTCTGTGTATCTCTTCCATGCCTCAACATATTCTCCCCCCAACTCAATCTCCTCCCAAGTCGACCAATGTTATTGCCAATTCGTAGACCTCTCCCAATTCACAACTTGTCTGAGCGTGTAATATCTTTTACTTCTCATCTCCTTAATCATTCGAGAAAGCAATTTGTGCATTCTTTGTTGCCTATCCATGGATCAAGACTAATTTGTACTTTGTCTCCTTTGCCAACTTGCCAAATCAACCAGTTGCCAACCAAATGAAAAGTTGAGTTAACAACTTTCTAGATTATTGAGGCATTATGAACTTGTTTGATTGGATTCCTTACCCAATCCTCTACAAAGGTAGGAGCAATGTACTTGGCTCTTATTACTTGAAACCACAACCCTTTTCCTTGAATTAATTTCCATACATTTTTCACTGCACGTGCCTTGGAGAAGATAAATTGATTTTTTTAGACTCCATTCTCCATTTTCTTTTGGTAAAGCCAATTTTTTCCATGAACTCTGAACAAACCCTTTTTTCTATTGATACCCTGACCAAATAAATTTGTAGCATAGTCCTTTGATGACTTCTAGAACACCTTTCAGTAGCTAGGTAAGTGATATCTAGTATACTGGAATTGCTTCTAGCATTGCTTTGACTAGTACCAGCCGCCCCCTCTGGAAAACCACTGATAATTGATTACACCATCTATTTAACTTTTTTCCACTTTGGCAATCAATTATTGCCAACCACACTTTTTGTACAGGTTTGGCTTCAAATAGAAACCCAAGTACTTCAATCCGCAATCTAGGTCTGTCAACTGGTAGAGAAATAATTGAGTAAAATAGTCATTTTCCTGCTTAGTTATACCTTGCAATGATAGCGTAGATTTTTCAAGGTTTATAATTATACTAGTTGCTTTACAGAATAAATCCAATATACCTTTGAACTTTTCAATTACCCTTCTTGTGCCCTCATAGAAAATCAAGATATCATCCAAAAACAATAGATGTGTGATATTACAGGTTGTTCCAATGTTTACCGCTTTGAAACTACCATTTTCTAAAGCCTCCTTTATTAACCCACTCAATCCCTCAACAATTAAAATGAAAAGGAGAGGGGATAAGGGGCACCCCTATCTAAGGCCTCTTCCTAGTATGAAGAAGGGGGATTTTGCCCCATTGATTAAGATAACAAAAGATACTGAATTAATGCAACTCATCACCCAAACAACACACTGATTACAGAAACCCAAGTGTACAGAATAAGTCTAAGGTAAAGTCAACATACCCTGTCATATGATTTGGAGAGGTCCACTTTACTTACTATCGATCTTTGATTCCTAGTTTTGATTCAATGAAGGCTTTTGTTAGGAATTGAGAAGAAATGCAGAACAGAAAATGTCTTTTAAAATCAGTTATAAGAACAGCTAAATCTCATCCTTAGAACAGTAAATCAAACTTCTGAGTATGCACAATATTCAGATCTGTCCTGATAATCAAAACTTAGATCTGAACTGCTAGTTCTGATATAAACATATTCAATCATGAGTCTGTAACAGATCTAAGGGACTATTAGATCTAATATAAAATTCACTAGTCATATTAGAACATATTCAGCCATGGATCTGAAAACAGATCTAATTAAGCCAATCTATAAATCTTATCACAAGAAACTTTCAGATTCAAATTCATACAGAACCAARTTAAGTAATGAGTTGATCCAATGAATAAATTTGCAAGTTACACACCTTGGAGACTTACCTTGAAGAAGACACAGACACACATTAGAGATGCAATGCCATTTGTGCTTATGCTCAGAAAAATCCAGGGTCATTGATCTACCATATAGGTTAGATCTCTTACCAAGTGATGAATGACTTTCTTGCCACCAGAAGGAGAAAAACACTTAGGACACCACACAGAAAAATTTATGTGATTAGACCCTTATACACCCAGAACTG
>SNQJ01S0039452.1:46580-56912 GCA_010110895.2 Picea sitchensis
AGTCGTATACTGGGGGCCCTCTCAGGGGTCTTTACTGCTTGGTACCAGACCAAGAACCCCAGTCGTCTACTGGGGGCCCTTTCAGGGGTCTTATCTACCATGGTATAAGACCATGGATCAACCCATGCCTTAGGCATGGGTACCCTGGACATTTCCAGGGGCCCTAGACATATCTAGGGGCTTTAGCTGCTTAGTCTCAGACTAAGAACCCCAGTCATATACTGGGGGCCCTAAGGAGGGTCTTTTGCCATGCCACTGACTGTTTGGTCCCAGACCAAATACCCCAGGAGTGCACTGGGGGCCCTAGACCTCAGCTAGGGTCTTTGCCATCCTCCTGGAGAATGGCTCTTGCAACTGCTATAAATTTAACAGCTTTTCTATGCTATACCAATGGCTCGTAGATTTGTCCTCCCTCTAAAAACCCAAACTGTTCTCTAGAGATTTGTTTTGATAAAACACTTTTCAATCTTCTAACAATAACCTTTGAGATAATTTTGTAGATGCAGTTCCATAAAAATATTGGTTTGAATTTTTTGGTGTCGGATTATCCTCTTTAGAGATCAATGCTATAAAAGTTGTAAGCTCCAAACATTTTTCCTATGATTCTTGTAGCGTCCACCACCCTTCTTAAGTCTTTTTTACGAATTTATAACAACCTAAAAGGAATTCCATAGGAATGCCATCTAGCCTCGAGCTTTTTTCATTTTGAAAGTTCTGTAAAATTTGTTGCAATTATTCTTTTCCAACCTCTTTCATCAGCTCCTAATTGTCCTCATGATTGACAAAGCTAGGAAATGAGTTTGACAGTCTTAGTTACCTCATCAATTGTATATATATATATATATGAATTAATTATTATTATTATTATTATTTATTAAGTGGATGTGAAAATGATTTTATTTTTTCCCCATTTTTTGGCCCAAGTAAGTGTTACAAGCGAGACTGATGAATGCTACAATCTCCCCCACACTAGACTGTAGAAGTGCATCTCGGCACAATCATGCATATAATCAGGTTTGTAGTGTAAAAATAATTGGTCTTTAACTTAATATTTCCACTTTATTAAATAATACCTACTAATATTGTCTTTGTAATAATAAGATACTCATAACTCACATTCTCCTCACTTTTGACTTCAATTTTAGATACTTTGGTGCTATAATATAAATAGTTCAATTTTGGAAAAAATGGTCTTTAACTTAGTTTTTTCAATATCATATATGCATACAATAGGATTTGATAGAATAACTCATGGTTGAGTAGAAGCAAAAGGCATAGAGAAGTCATAACCATTGCCAATTCAAGTTTAAAGTCCACAATGCACTAGAATCTCAAAGTCTTACTATGGAATGTAGAGAGGTTTAGAGACCCCTATATCATGACACTCATGGAAATTAAAATGTAATAGTAATTGCAACCCATCCATATACTAGACAATGATCATAGAAATTTACTCAACAAAATTTGTCTAGGAGTCCAATTTTGTCTTAATGTTCATGGTACAATAATGAGAGGGATTCATGATTATGGGGAGATATGGAATACAATAGTCGAAAGACGTGTTTGATGATAATGTTTAATTGAGTCCCGGATGGGGTGACAGATGGCCCTCAATGGACGACAGGTGGCAACTGGTAGCAACGGGTGTTATTAACCCTAGCCACCAGCCTCCCTCTCATTCCATTTGAATGACTTGCACTAAGCCAAGAGTTATGGTAGTGCGCTGGGATATCCTTGCAGGTTTAATGGCCACTTGTGCGAACCAGGCTGGGCGTACAAAGCTAGGTATCGGGCCTAGGAGAGCTGTCACCTCTGCTTTCATGGCGATCGTCCATGTCAGTTCGCAAGGCATTATGAAGCCTAGCCCCCTGAGCGCTCTCCCATTCTACCATTTTTGCAAACTCTTTTGCTCCTCGACTCTTTCTTTCTCTTGCACCTCTAGCCACCCACCACTACTCCTTCGCTGGTCTTCTTTCATAGTCCCACCCAGAATCCCTACGCCATGCCAGGAGAGGGGAAAATCTAGAAGGGGTCCGTTGTATTACAATGCCCTATCCAGATGCAACAAGCTCGACCCCTCTTAGCTTGCTCTAATTACCACAAGCACTCCCAACCCAAGCCAAAATTGGCTAGAATCGCCTCAACAACCCTTGCCACCCCCTCCAATCCTACAATGGACTTCGATAGTTTCCCTGTCGAAGAGGAAACTCCCCCTCTTGAGGAGCATACTCCTCTGCTGAGTTTCCATCCTGAAATTGCCCCTCTCAGAGTCCACACACAGGTTCAAGGTTTTGGCACTGGTGGATGTATTGTGGAGGAAGAAATTCCTCCTAGATGGAAGGCGGAGAACCAACCGACGACTATGGATGAAGATTCAGAGGAGGAGCCGCCTCATCTCTCCCCTCTCGACTCTCAGATGAACATATTCAACTCATTTTTGATATGCGGCAGAAGCTTGATGACCAAACGCATAATCAACGAATTCTTGGCTAGCAAATGGACCTCCTATTCGATGCCATGATTGAAGCTCCCACTAAAAAAAGGTGCCCTACTTGTGGCCAAAAGTTCGTCCCAACTTACAACATTCATGGAAGTCCAAGTTCGCATATGGATTAGCTCCTTCAGGTTTTTGTTCTATTTCTGGTTTTGTCACTTATGCAAAGATTGGCAGACTCCTTGCCTCATGATGTATGTTAGTCGGTCATGGCGACCAATTTATGGTTATAGTTTTGTTCATACTGTTACACGTCAAACAATTACAATTTTTTGAAGGCCACCTGTCCTGGTTTCCCTGCTGTGGCAAGACAGGTGGCAGACTATAGACAATGTAATGACAGACAATGTTGATAATATATAGATCCTTTTATTTACAAAAAAAAAGATAATGTTTAATTGAGAATTTGTAGATTAAAGATCCAAGGCCTTGTAGCAAGGCTTATCAAGTATGGAAAGTACTCCATGAGTCAACTCAGCTTGCCAACATGCTGAGTTGAGTTAATATTTCAGTGAAAACTTGTCCATTTTGGTCAAACTCAATGAGTTATTGGAGAGTTTGTTGAGTTAAATTCCTTGAATTTTTCGTGTTATGTACATTATTTTTCTTAATAATTGGAGTTATTGTTGAGTTGCTAAGTTAGCTCTCCATTTTGGGTTTTCCAAGTCATTGTAAAGTTAGTGTTGTGACTTTGATTTAGAGTACCAAACATACTTGCATTGGGGTCTATGCCCCTTTGGTAAGCTTATATATGATTAAGTTTTGGCTCAAGTCACAATTTTTTGCAAGCAGAAGAGTCCCCCCCCCCCAACAATCTTAGATAGGATCAAGTTTTGGCCCAAAGAATTCCCATTGATTTGTAAAGGCACAAAGTAGGATAAAGGAAGTTGGGACAATAATTTAGGTAGATTATTATTTTTTTGGAAGTTTCTTTGAGTAACATACCCCAAGATTGGGGGATGCACCCCATAACACTAACTTCCTTTAGCGTAGGTTATAGGTTTGAGGGGCATCTATTATACCTAAAATATTGGGAAATTGCACTCATCCTCATCCCTTTGATGACATGCCATTCAGGTGGGGTAGACCATAACAATAATGCAATCCTAGCAAATGGTTTAATAGTAAATACTCCATTGATCTAACTAATGAACCAATGCCCTGTCAAGATTCTTACTTTTTGCAGAAGGGCCAAATTGAGCTCTTAAAGATCCTGTTGAGTTTTGATGGTTATCTCATGCTTCTAGTTTAATTTCAATTTCTGTTTAGCATTAACTGAACCATAACCATTTGCAACAACAATACAAGCTGCAGTAAACCAAGATCACAAGAAGAATAACCATGCACAAGAAGACAAGAAGTATCCTGGGAAAACCCTTCTCAACCAAGGGAAAAACCCAACAATCCTTTACTATACTGCCAAGAGAGGATCCACCATTCCACCACCAAACCTAGCACACAATAGGGTGCTTCTATGACTGAGAAAACTAACTCCTAGAGAAGTGCGAATTGCAGTCCTCATAATTTCAGACCACAACTTCTAAAATCATGAGATGAGAAGTGAGAGTGATCCACAATGGGGATCCACTCTTATTTATACAAAACCTATCACATCAAATGATGTGTATATTGGCACAATAGGGTCGACCTGTACAACTTAATAATATAATTAATAATTACACAATATTAATTATCTTTGCATGTCTGGGCCGACTTGTACCCTTTACATTACAAATTAGGGTTACAAGCAAATATTACTCTCATACAATATAGCAAGGATCTCACACGTCCACTAGTGCTCAGCCACCAGGGACACGCCCACCTGTGCTCAACCACATGGACGTCATACTCAACAAATCACTCAACTGAGTCCCCATGAGTACCATCTCAAGCCGACTCAACTGAGTCCACATAAGTACAAGGCAGGAGACCATCTCAAGTTGACTTAACTCAGTCCAGAGGAGTACAAAGCAAGAGACCACACGTCATCACAACTCAGTCCAGAGTCTGACGCACACCCATCACATGGGCACACCCAACACATGGGCACACCTAGCACATGGACACACATAGTCTCAACTCAGTCCAGAGGAGAACGACACACCCATCACATGGGCCCTCTCACAAATCGACTCAACTCAGTCCAGAGGAGAACGACATGGAGAATGTCACACGACCCTGCAATCATCAACACTCCCTCTTAGCTAGGGAGGCATTCTTCACCAGGAAAAGTCTCTCACGAAAGTACTTAAACTTTGCCCTGGCAAGCGGTTTGGTGAAGACATCTGCAACCTGCTTATGTGTAGAAAGGTACTGCACATGTACTACTTTCCTTTGCACCATATCTCAATGTGTTTCGATTTATTGTTTAAAACACAGGATTCTCGGAGAGCTTCACACAACTCTGGTTATTGCAATGGATAACAGTGGAATCCATCTCATGTCCAAATAAGTTTGCAAGGAGCTTGCGAAGCCTCACTGCTTCACAGACTGCCACACGTAACGCTATGTACTCTGCTTCTGTGGTACTCAAAGCCACAGAGCTCTTGTTTCCTGCTGCACTAGGAAACCATGGTAGACAACAAGGTAAAACAACAACCGGATGTGCTCTTCCGGTCCACTGCATTCCCTGTCCAGTTTGCATTAGAATATCCTTGCAATCTCATGTCTACACCGGAGGCATATCTCAAGCCATAACCAACTGCCTTGTAGATATCTCAACACATGCTTCGCTGCTATCCAGTGTGTCTGTCTCGGTTGACTCATGAACTTGCTGAGTACATTCACTGCATAGCATGTATCAGGTTTGGTTTTAACCATATACATCAATGATCCACTCAGTTGTATGTAAAGATGTGGATCAATCTTGCTTGAATCGAAAGAAGCCTCGTTCATCTTTTTCAAGTTCATCACCATCAATGTAGGCATGGATTTGCAGTCCATCATCTTGAATATCTCCACTGTATATTTTCCTTGACTCGGGAAAATATCATTAGTCCTCTGCCACACTTCTAGTCCAAGAAGTAGTGCATCATACCAAGGACCTTCATCTTAAATTCAGAAGCCAATGCACGCTTGCATTCATCAATAAGGCTTTCTAAATTGGTGAGGAATAGGTTATCACATATAGGACCGAAATCAAGCACTCGTCACCAACAGTGTTGTAGTATAGGTTTGGATCAACAACACTTTTGCTGAAGTCGAAACTCATCAAGTATCTATCAATCTTCTCATACCAAGCACGAGGTTCCTGCATTAGTCCATACAGGGCTTTCTTCAACCTGTATACATGAGACTCCTTCTCATGTGTCACAAATCCATTTGGCTGCTCGATGTAAAATTCTTGCTCAATCTCACCATTGAGAAAGGATTGTCTTTACATCCATCAGATTTAGTCTCCAACCCATGGATGCAGCAAGAGTAATAATCGTATGGATGGAAGTGTATCGGGCAACGAGAGAAAATGTCTCCCCATAATCTATTCACTCCACCTAAGAGAATCTTCTAGCCACAAATCTTGCTTTGTACTTCTCGACACTTCCATCGACTACATGTTTGATCTTATAGATCCACTTGGAAGTCACCACAAACTTCCCTTCTGGTCTCAGAATAATATCCCAGACATCATTCTTCATGATGGACTGATACTCTTCTGTCATGGCATCTTGCCAAAACCGATGTCCTGCTGCTTCTCCATGATAGGAAGGCTCAATATCAATGATGTGGCTCATAGTTGAAACATAGCTTGAAAATATTTGTTGTTTCTTACTCTCTCGGAATGTATCACGAGGAGCTGCATGTCCCTCTGTCTCCATCACAGTCTATCGAGCCCATGTAGGCCTCTCCCAACCTACTTCCATGTCTCTGGGAATCATCAACTGGAGCTACAGGATCAACATGGTCAATTGGATCAATAATTGTCTCCCTCTGAACTACTGAAGGGGGAGAAGGTACTATTTCTTCCTTCTTCTCAAATAGTTTGACTTCCTCTGAGTCAAGTGAGTCCCTTTGAACTCTGAAGGATAGACATCTTCGTTTTCCGGTGTTGCTAACCTAGAGACATCCCGTGTCTTCTCAGGTCCTCTACTGTCTCTAAAGTACTTTGTTGGCCTCTCGTACTAGGATAATAACCAAGATGACCTCCCGTAGGGATAACAATCAAAATGGCCTCATGTACTAGGATAATAACCAACCAACACAAATGGGCTTCTGTACCAGGGATAGTAGCCCTTCAATAATGAAATAAGAAACTGGCCTCTCGTAGGGATAACAACCAACATGGTCTCCTGTACTAGGATAATAACCAAGATGGCCTCCCGAAGGGATAACAACCAAAATGGCCTCTTGTACTAGAATAATAACCAAGATGGCCTCTCGAAGGGATAACAACCAGCCAAAAATTGGACTCTCATACCAGGGATCATGGTCCAATTCATGAGGGCTCCCACACTAGGGATAATAGCCTTTATCAAAATGCAAGCAACTACAGAGTAATGATGAAATCAAATAAGGAAAGAAGCAAAAACTTACCTTAGTCTACACTCATGCTCAATCTTGCTTTCAATCGTCTTGAGAACGCTGAGATAAAGAAGAACTCCTTGTTGTTCTTGCTTGCATTCCTTGAATTCTTTTGAGGTGGCTAAAGTTGCTTTCCTTGCACATCACTAGCTGCAAGCCTAGTCTCATAGTGACAAGGGCTTGAACCCTTTCACATCACTAGCTGCAAGTCTAGTCTCCTAGTGAAAAGGGCTTCAAGTCTAGTCTCTTTGATGTCCACTAGAGCTTCCATATAGCCCATGCTCAAAAGTCACCTCAAGGATCAATCTTGAAACAAGTTTTCAGAAATTTACTTCAAAACTTCTTCAAACTCAGAATTAGAAGTTTGCTAGAATACTTCTTGTAGCACTATTTCAGAATTCGCCTCAAGCTTGCCTCAGAGCAGGCTGTAACCTTACTCCAAAACTAATCATCAATCGATACTCAACACATGCCTGAAACTCAGCCTTATCCTCTTCAGATCTGCACACAGAACTGATATTAAATTTGGTTTGGAACTGTACGCAATAGGTCTGAAAAATTCGCCTTCAATAGGCCTGGACTGTTGATTTTTATTAAGCATTAGGTTAAGCATGAAGTTCATTCTTTTTATCATTTAACCATAACCATAAATGCTGCAACAACCAAGATCCCAAGAAGAAGCACCATGCACAAGAACACAAAATGTATCCTGGGAAACCCTTCTCAACAAGGGAAGAAAACCCAGCCAAATCCTTTGTTATAATCTTCAAGAGAAAGACCTTTACCACCAAGAAATACCTAGCACACAAGAAGGTGCTCAAACCCTAGAACTCTAGTGCCCAAGAGAGGTGCACACCTTTTGCAAAAGAAGTGTACTTGCTGAAATTTCCAAACTCACAAGAAAGATCTATCCTACCATGGAAGATTTCCCTTTACTTATATTAGACTTGTCCTATCAACCGAAGTGTCTATTGGCACAACAGGGCCGACCTCTCTAAGGCATAATATATTTATTATTATTATTATCATTATAATTAATATTATCCATATTAATTATCTTTGACATTTATTATTAGACACAATAAGGTAGGGCCGACCTGTACCCTTTACATGACAATTAGGGTTACAGGTAGGTCTGGTTCTTGAACAATCTGTAACAAAGGATTTGATACACCCACTAGTGCTCATCCACTAGGGGCACATCCATAGGGATGTCACAGCTCTGATTCACTGCATTACACAGAAGAACCAGGTCTTCACACATTCACCTGTGCTCGTCCACAGGCACGTCCACTCTATAGATCTGCTTTCCCACTGCCACCGACAGGAGAATCATCGGGAGTCTTCTCGTCAACTCTGCTGCTCAGAGGAGGCTAATACATCATCTTCATTTCTATTCTCATGATGCACCCAACACTTTGGGATTTCACACGTTCACCTTGTGCTCAGCCACATGCACGTCCTAACTAAACAGATCGCTTTTCCACTGATAATCATCTGGAGTTCTTCTCGACTCTCTGAATGGAGGAGGTCATCTCTACATTCCCAACTCTGTCTCAGGAAGGAACCACATACCCTTCTTAGGGGCTTTCTCTCAGGTTTGTAAGCTGAGAGAAAGACTTCACATAACTGCAATGATCCACACCTCACAGGTTTGTAAGTTGGAGAATGTCTCACATAGCTGCAATCATCAACACTCTCTCTCAGCTAGGGAGACATTCTTCATCATGCCAAGTCTCATACATATGTACTCTGAATTTTATTTTTGGTTGGAGTTATCAATACTGCCTCTCAACTAGGAAGACGTTCTTTACCAAGTCTATTTGGTGTAAATGTCTCCAGTCTGCTTAGGTGTAGGAAGGTACTGCAAGTATACGATTTTCCTCTGCATCATGTCTCTGACATAAGGATATTTCATCTCATCGTGTTTCAATCCATTAGGAAACACTGGGTTCTTTAAGGAGCTTTATACACGACTCTTGGTTATCATCACAGGATCCATCTTGTGGTCAAGTAAATCTGTTAGAAGGTTGTGAAGCCACATTGCTTCGCACACTTACTGCTATATACTCTACCTTTGTGGTACTCGAGGCCACATAGTTTTGTTTCTTCTTGCATCGAGAAACTATGGAAAACTTCATGGTAGAACATCAACTGGATGTGCTCTTTCGGTCCACTGTACTTTCTGCCCAATCTGAATCGTCATGTCCTGCAAACTCAAGTTCATACTGGAGGCATATCTCAGGCCATATCCAACTGTGCCTCGTATATACATGTTTTGCTGTCGTCTAGTGAGTCTGTCTCGGTTGACTCATGAAATGACTAAGCCTATTCACTACATGGCATGAATCAAGTCTGGTGTTAACTAGATACATCAGTGATTCAAAGTTCAAACAACTGTGGATCAGTCTTGTTTGAATTGTCGTCAATCTTCTTCTTTCGATCCATCACGGTGGATTTGCATTATGTCATACTAAACTTCTTTTATGTTCCCACTGTATATTTTCCTTGACTCATGAAAATCTCATTGGTTTTCTATCATACTTCTTGTCCCAAGAAGTTGTGCATCATACTTAGATTTTTCATCTTGAATTTAGAAGTCAAGGATTACTTCTATCAAAATCAGGCTCTTGTCACCTCACTGTAATGATATAGGTTTGGATCATCAACACTCTTGTTGAAATCCAAACACAACAAGAATCTATCTATCTGATATAGTTTCCAACTCATGGATGATAGTGCGGATGGAAGTGTATCAGGTTCACTGGATCAAGTTTCTCATTACAGACAACTCCCTCTGTTTTTGAGAAACCTCTGGCTATAGATCTCGTTTTGTATTTCTTGACACTTTCATCAGCTGCATGCTTGATTATATAAACTCTCTTAGAAGTTATCAAAGACTTCCCTTTCTGATTCTTGAATAATATCTTATGCATCATTCTTTAAGATATACTGGTGTTCTTCTGTTATGGCATCTTTCCATACCGGTTCTCTCGTTGCTTCTCTAAGACAAGGAGTCTCAACATCAATGAAGTGGCTCATGACTGAAGGATAGCTCGAAAATCTCTTTTGCTTTCTCGGAGTGTGCCTTGAGAGGCTTGCATGTTTCTTTGCCTCTTGTAGAGTGGGTCTAGGTAGGCTTTTTAGGCCTTACTGCAATATCTCTGAATATATCGGCTGGAACAACTAGATCAACTGTGATAAAGTTTGTCTCCCTCTGAAATGTTGAAGGGGGAGAAGGTAATAGTCTTATTGTTAATCTCCATCTGAGATTTTCTGGATCTTTAAAAGACTCTCTCTTTTACAAGGACAACGTTTCT
>SNQJ01S0039452.1:57755-70741 GCA_010110895.2 Picea sitchensis
AGATGATTATTTTTCTTGCTTTGACATCATCTTCCTTTCTTATCTTCTTCTCTATATCTGTAGCAGTGTTTGGTAGAACTTTAGTTGTCACATCCAAGAGATCATCTTCTTCAAGAGTGACTAGAAGCTTTGATTTCCAGGGGTTGAAGTTGCTTGCTCCATCAAGCCTATCTTCTACCCAAGTTATGTTCTTCATTTGATTTGTTTCTTCAAATTCTTGCCAACTGGATTTTGAAAACCTAATGATTAGGTTAAATTGGCAACCTTATATTATATTGGACTTATGATTGCCAACAATCAACTTGATAGTAACACATAAATGCTTGCTGATTCAGAAAATGTTTCTTCAGAAATTCAGAAATAATATTCTGCAGGAAATTTCGACACCCTAGAAACCCTAGGTCCAAAAATCAAAATTTCTCGGAATTTCGTTTTGAGAGCTTCTGGAGATTTGCTGGAAGAGGCCGTACTCTTCTATGCCAAGAATAACCCCAACGTCCAAGTTTTAAGGGGCTGAAACACCCAAAAGAGAAGGGTCGTACGGATTTTCTGGAAACCCTAGGAGGGCCGTACGGTTCTGCAGAAGAGTAGGAATGATTGGTAAAGGATGAGACTTGGTAGATGCTTGTGCAATGGGTTCTTTCAAGACCTATGCTTTGATACAATGTTGATTTTTCATAAGCATTAGGTTAAGCATGAAGTTCATTCTTTTTATCATTTAACCATAGCCATAAATGCTCCAACAACCAAGATCATAAGAAGAAGCACCATGCACAAGAACACAAAATGTATCTTGGGAAACCCTTCTCAACAAGGGAAGAAAACCCAGCCAAATCCTTTGCTATAATCTTCAAGAGAAATACCTTTACCACCAAAAAATACCTAGCACACAAGAGGGTGCTCAAACCCTAGAACTCTAGCGCCCAAGAGAGGTGTGCACCTTTTGCCAAAGAAGTGTACTTGCTGAAATTTCCAAAATCACAAGAAAGATTTATCCTACAATGGAAGATTTTCGTTTACTTATATTAGACTTGTCCTATCAACTGAAGTGCCTATCGGCACAACAGGGCCGACCTCTCCAAGGCATAATATATTTATTATTATTATTATTATTATAATTAATATTATCTAGATTAATTATCTTTTACATTTATTATTAGACACAATAAGGTAGGGCCGACCTGTACCCTCTACACGACAATTAGGGTTACAGGTAGGTTTGACTCTTGAACAATATATAGCAAAGGATTTGATACACCCACTAGTGCTCATCCACTAGGGGCACATCCATAGGGATGTCATAGCTCTGATTCACTGCATTACATTGAAGAACCAGGTCTTCACACGTTCACCTGTGCTCGTCTACAGACACGTCCACTCTACAGATATGCTTTCCCACTGCCACCGACAGGAGAATCATCTGGAGTCTTCTCGTCAACTGCGCTGCTCAGAGGAGACTAATACATCATCTTCATTTCTGTTCTCATGACGATGCACTCAACACTTTGGGATTTCACACATTCACCTTGTGCTCAGCCACAGGCATGTCCTAACTCAACAGATTGCTTTTCCACTGGATAATCATCTGGAGTTCTTCTCAACTCTCTGAATGGAGGAGGTCATCTCTACGTTCCCAGCTCTGTCTCAGGAAGGAACCACGTACCCTTATTAGGGGCTTTCTCTCAGGTTTGTAAGCTGAGAGAAAGACTTCACATAGCTGCAATGATCCACACCTCACAGGTTTGTAAGCTGGAGAATGTCTCACATAGATGCAATCATCATGGGCAACCCTCAAGCTAGCTTTGAAAACTTGGCTTATATCTGCGTCAGGACAACCTTAATTCTGGCCTCTAACTCGCCTGGACAAACCTCAGATATTCGCTGCCCATATCTGATGAAGTTCACTCTCAGATATTCTCTTTAACACAGCCTCAGATCTGCCCTTATTTTACCTTGGAGCAGGCCTAGAATTTGCTTCAGTTTTGACTTCAAAACAGGCCTCAAAATGCTTTAGGACAGACTTAAAAAACAATTCAGAAATTCACCAAACAGTATTGAAAAAGTTCTGAAAATTTGCTTCGGACAGACCTACAATTTTGACACCTTTCTCCCTCTGAAACTCGGCCTCAAATCTCTGCAATTCAGCCTCCTGTTCTACCACAGATATGGCCTAAGAGACTGCTCAAAACTCAAATCTGAGCTGGGCTGAGATACACCAGAACTCATGTCAGAACAGATCTAAACTTGTCTCATTTTACTCATAACGAAACCTCAAATCTGTGCCAAAAATTTGTCCAAGTATGCACCCCAGTGCAGGCCCCAATGTGCCCTTAAATTCTGCGCTGAGATAGAGATGTATGCATGCTATCCTTGCTTCATAATTGCTGGAATTCGGCTTTAGGACATGCCTGGACTCGACCTCATACAACTCGTCTTTATTACCTCGGATCAGTCTCAGAAAACCAGACTGTAATTAGTTTTAGGTCTGCGGTTTTAAGGTCTGTGGTTAGGACTCTTCTGCGACAGCCCTAGAAGAGTCTCCCCATGCTGTGGTATGCCTTTAAGACTTTAAACAAGGCTCGGCCTCAGCTAATAGGCCTGCGACCAGCCTTATGCTTCACCTCAGAATTCAAGAGAGGGTTCGACCTCTCCTTACAACATCAGGGGTATGACACTAATGGATGTGTCTTCACTTACTGTGCACATAATCTTCAGGTCTGCTCTGATACCATGTTAAATTTTGATGGTTAGCTCATGCATCTAGTTTTATTTCAATTTATGTTTAACATTAACTGAACCATAACCATTTGCAGCAACAATACAAGCTGCAGTAAACCAAGATGACAAGAAGAATAACCATGCACAGGAACACAAGAAGTATCATGGGAAAACCCTTCTTAACCAAGGGAAAAACCCAACAATCCTTTGCTATACTGCCAAAAGAAGATCCACCATTCCACCACCAAACTTAGCACACAATAGGGTGCTGCTATGACTGAGAAAACTAACTCCTAGAGAAGTGCAAATTGGAGTCCTCATAATTTCAGACCACAACTTCTGAAATCATGAGATGACAAGTGAGTGTGATCCACAATGGGGATCCACTCTTATTTATACAAAACCTATCACATCAAATGATGTGTCTATTGGTACAATAGGGACGACCTGTACAATTTAATAATATAATTAATAATTACACTATTAATAATCTTTGCATGGTGGGGCCAACTTGTACCCTTTACATCACAAATTAGGGTTACAAGCAAATCTTACTCTCAGACAATATAGCAAGGATCTCACACATCCACTAGTGCTCAACCACTAGGGGCACGCCCACCCGTGCTCAGCCACAGGGACATCATAATCAACAGATCACTCAACTGAGTCCACAGGAGTACCATCTCAGGCTGACTCAACTGAGTCCACAGGAGTACAAGGCAGGAGACCATCTCAAGCTGACTCAACTTAGTCTAGAGGAGTACAAAGAAACAGACCACATGTCATCACAACTCAGTCCAGAGTCTGACGCACACCCATCACATGGGCACACCCAACACATGGGCACACCCAACACTTGGGCACACATCGTCTCAACTCAGTCCAGAGGAGAACGACACACCCATCACATGGGCCCTCTCACAGATTGACTCAACTCAGTCCAGAGGAGAACGACCTGGAGAATGTCACACGATGCTGCAATCATCAACAGGTCCCATGTAGTAGGGACTGGACTGTTACCTCCAATTTGTACTTGATGATAAACTCCCTAACCTACAAAGTATAACCTTAGAGGGAACTACTAGGACGATCACCATTGTCACCTAAGTAACCTATCCTTTTCACCTTAGGCCAACTCTCCTTTGGCTCAAGGGGGGTATCGATTCCCTAGTAGGATTACTAAATCTAAGCAATGAGGCACAAGGTGATATCAAAGTAGCTTTAGTAAAACAATATTTTTGGGTTTTAAAGGGAATAAAAAAGGGTCATGGAAGGAAATAGAGATTAGTGCCAATACAACAAGGGAAATGGAGTCAAGGGGGTATCTAAGAGGGATTATTTTCTTATGCGTTAGCAATGAAAGTAAGGGTAAAAGATTCAATAACCTCCAGTTCTCTAAGATTGCTATAAATAATACATAAATTCTACAAGGAAGGGGTCCAAGGGATCCACCTTCAACTAGACAACTCAACTATACCCTAAAAACTGAAATTGATGAATTTGCTAGAATTCCTAGAGGATATATAAAGAAAACTATTACACATCAAGACTAAGATAACAAAGGAGAGAAAATGTGTTACCAAACATACACAATTCTTTCCAAGTGGTATATTTTACCTTTCAATGGATCTAGTTGGTAGTCTTGCCTATGTAGAAGAAACCACACCACTTCAAGCTTTAAGCACCAAAATATTTATGTAGTCAACAAAGAAATAACCATTATACATCACATATGCACCAAGAAATCATCTCTAAGGAGGGGGACCTCCAAAATTCCAACCATACAAAAATGAGAGAGAGTAAACTCTTATATAGGTTTCAAATCAACTCATCTCAACAATAAAATAATAATTGTTTCCTAGATCCACTAATCTCTTCAAGGAGTACAATAAAATAAAATCTTCAACAACTTCATTACTAAAAGTAGCAATGATTTGTTGAGATCCACTTCCTTCTCCAAAAAGAATCAACAAAAGATGCTACGACAACAATACAATAATTCTCTCATGTAACCAACTCCACGAGACAAGTCAACAATAATAAAATAAAGGAGTTGGTTATGCGACAACCTCCACAAAGTTCTCCAAGGTGAAACATCCCATCAATAGTCCATAAAAATGTGTCATGTTGTCTCAAGAGCTAGGGTGCTCCCCACCATGGGCATACATCAATAATGATATCCCCAAATAACGAAATCTCTCAAGCAATAAAGGTGGGGGTCTCCTCAAATGAGTGGTCAAAACGCAGTGAGAATTTTTCCGTGACACATTTTGAAACCACCATAACTACGTTAATTTTTGTTGGAATTTCTATTATGAACACATTTTGGAAATCTCGTGACCTCTCTGCATCTAATGACATTGATTTGGTGGAAATCTAGTCACTTTGTCAAAATATAACTAGTCCTGAAGCTAGGCCGCCCTCAAAATATGTTGTGGGACCCTATATCTAGGGTTTGGAACCTCCTAGATCTTCTCCAAGGTGGATGCGTAGCTTTCTAAGGTGAAACATCCAAGAAGATCCTCATAATGTGGCATGTATGACACTCTAAGTGAGACATCCATCAACAAGTAACGAACATAAGCTCCCAAAGTGGATGTCCTTTAATTGACATGCATACAGGTGTGAGAAGGAGCCTTAATAAGTGGAACATTCTATCCAAGATCATAAAGAATGTAATAACTAAACCCTCAATAATAGACGTTCTCAACAATGGTATAGAAGAATGTGTTGAAATATTCGATGTGCTCATTTTTCCATAGACAATATCTCAATATTGTCAGCGAACCATAGGCACAAAGCCACCCCGAGAACCAAACCTTGACAAATAGAATAATTCCGGAAGTAGTACCAGACCCAACAGATAACCAATAGATAGTGTATCTCTCTTTCTCCAAGAATAGTGCACCAAACAGAAAGTCCATAAACCAGAAACCAAGACCAAAAACCTAGTTGTAGTAGCTGCAACTGCACTCCTCCATACTTGCACACCACTTAACTTATGTGAGATGTGAGTGAGTGAATGACCAAATGAGATAAAGCACCCTCTATTTATAGTGCTCTTTGTCACCTGTCCAAGCCGACTTCTTCTTTTAGAGGATAATACTTAAATATTAATCCTTTTATCGAGTCGACATGTCTTCTAGGGTTTCTATACACCTGTTTAGGATTTCTCTAGCTTCCAGAACACTCTAATCTAGTCAGAGGTTACACATGGAGGTTAATACCTCCCACAACTACCGTAACATCAACACTCCTTCCTAGATGGGGAGGTATTTAACGATAATGGTCTTGAGCACAAATAGACCATTCTGCTGGTAGCATCATCATAACCACAAATGCTATCTCATGATCATGTAGATCAACTTACGAGCAACATCACCACTTTCAATATCATTTGATAACATCAACTGCATCATCTCTCGAGGCCATACTCTATTTGAGTAATCGAGCATGATCTTCAATAAATCACTTACTCAACAGAGTGATACGAGGACCATTCTTCTATTCCGAACATACATCTTAGAAGAATAGTTGTCCCAACATACATTGAAAGTCCCGCAATGGGCTACAAGGACCATTCTTCTAATCCATACCTATGTCCTAGAAGAATGTCAGTCCTCCCAGATACTGAAAGCCACACCATGGGCTACAGAGACCATTCCTATAAGAATGTTAGTCTCAGACTATTTTCTAATCGGGTCATATGTACCATAGAGATCAATCTCTACCCATATGCCTTAGAAAATATCAGTTCCGTATCAACCACCCTAATCGGGACGTCATGTCCTTAGGGGGTAGACTATTCAACTTGATTGGGCCAATAACTGTGCCTCCGGAGAATATTGGTCCTGAACCATTTTCCTAATTGGGCCACAATCTACACAACTAGTACACAACTACTTCCAAGTGGTACACAACCACTCCTAGTAGCACACGACTACTAACCAGTGACACACAATCACTACCAGTGGAACATATCACCACAATAGCATACAACCACTGTCCAGAGACATATAGTCTCCACATCAATCAAATCATATCATCTGATATCATCCTGCATCGACAATGTCATCAACTGCATCACCTCTAAGCCGTACTAGCATGATGCGAATGCATCATATCTAAGTTGTACTGGCATGATTCAAAGTATCATCTACATCATCTCTAAGACATACTAGCATGACATAACTAGCATGATGCCAATGCATCATATCTAAGCTGTATGCCACCTCTAAGCTGTACTTGCATGATGTAGATCAGTGCCTCACTGTGTCATCTCTAAGCTGTATGATCATCTCTAAGTCATACAAGCATGACATATTTAGCATGATGTCAATACATCATATCTAAGATGTATTCCACCTCTAAGATGTACTCGCATGATCATATCTAGCATGACACGAGCCCCCTGCATCATCTCTAAGCCTTACTAGCATGCCATATCTAGCATGATGCCAATACATCATCTCTAAGTTGTATGTCATATCTAAGATGTACTCGCATGGCCATATCTAGAATGATGCGGCTCACCAGCATCGTCTCTAAGCTGTACTAGCATGAACATAACTAGCATGACACAAGAATCATCTCTAAGCTGTATGTCCATCTCTGAGATGTACTAGCACAATGCTCCTCAAGCCACTGTATCAACAACTCCAACCATCTGTATCATATTTGAGCTATACTAGCATGATCATATCTAACATGATGCAAGCATCATCTCTAACTTAGTTGTAAGATCATCTCTAAGTTGTACTAGCATGATACAGATCCACAGCTCACTGACAGTTCATGATGCCACATATTAGTGCTCCCTCCCAACCAAGGAAGTCATCTCCTTTCTTTCAACCAAGGGAGCAATCTCCATGAGCCCCAGCTTGTCCCTCAAGTATGCAAACTTTATCTTGGACAAAGGCTTCGTCAAATATTTGTAGTCTGCTCATCAGTGGAGATATACTGGAGAACCACTTGTCCCCTCTGGACTATAGTACTTGATCTCAATGTGATTTGACCTGTCATGGAACACCGGGTTCTCTCAGAGCTTCACATAGCTTTGGCTATCACAATATATCACGGTCAAATCAAACACCTGATCAAATAGTCCAGAAACCAGCTTATGGAGCCACACTGCTTTCGTACAAGCATCACAAGTTGCAATATACTCTGCTTCTGCAATGCTGAGTGCAACAAACTTCTGTTTTCTGCTAGCCCATGAAATCATAGCAGAACCCAAACTGAAAGACAATCCAGAAGTACTCTTCCTATCTTCTGCACTCCCTGTCCAATCTGAATCGGTAAATCCATGCAACTTTACTTCGCTATTTGAGGCATATCTCAAACCATACATTATCGTCCCACAAAGATGTCTCAAGATATGCTTTGCAGCCACCCAATGCTCTTGTCTATGTTCCACCTGGAACTGGCTCAACATGTTCACAACAAAGCATATGTCCGGCCTAGTATTTACCAAATACATCAAGAAGCCAATCAACTGCCGGTACATGGACAAGTTTACTAGATCAGAATCATAGTCTCTCAACTTACTCAGATTTGTAACCATGGGAGTTGCCATGGATTTGCAATCCATCATCCCAAACTTCTGAAGGATCTTTACAACATACTTTCCTTGTCCTAGGAAGACTTCACCACGCTTTTGCTGTGCTTCTAGTCATGAGACCAATATCCTTCATATCAAATTTTGAGGCTATCTCTTTCTTAACACTGAATAGTGAGAGGATCTGCACCAAGCTCTTGGAGTTTGTTTGAGTCCATACAAGGTCTTCTTTAATCTGAATACATGGGTTTCTCTCTGATGTACCTCAAAACGTTGAGGTTTCTCTATATATACCTCTTCCTCAATTAATCCATTGAGAAAGATGGTCTTTACATCCATCTGATGTAAACTCCAACCCATGGATGCTGCTAGAGATATGATGGCTATAATAGAGGTGTATATGGTGACTGGAACAACTGTCTCATCATAGTCTTCTCCCTCCTGCTGGGAGAATCCTCTAGCCACAAATATCGCTTTGTATTTATCGATACTTTCATTCACTGCATGCTTTATCTTGTAAACTCATATAGGCACAATTTCCCATACATAATTTTTCATGATGGATTGATATTCTTCCATCATAGCCTCCTTCCATTCTTTCTGCTTGACTGCTTCCTCAAAGGTGGAAGGTTCTGTAATTGGAATATGGTTTTTACTTGCTTTCTTTGAAAGTTCTATTTGGAGCACCATACTTCTCTGCATCTTGAATGATCTCAAGATCCCAAGCTAGTCTTCCCTCCTTAGTCTTATATTGGCATGGATCTTCAGATATCTATGGTTCTTCCATGTCTGATACAACATTCTTACCTCTCTCCACATCTACAATCCTGGGATCTACAAGATCTTTATAATGGACCTCATCACGGTTTTGGCTGCTTCAACCCACAGATGCATTGGTAAGTCTTGATCATGGATCATGGCTTTCACTGCTTACACAATTGAACAATTCTTTCTTTCTTCCACACCATTCTGTTGAGGATTGTAGGAAGTGATGATCTCCCTCCTAATCCTGTCCTCTTTGCAGGATGTCTTGAGATCATCTGAGGTGTACTTCCCTCCATTATCAGACCTCAAGATATTTAACTTCTTTTCAGATAAGATTTCCACAAGTGCTTGAATTTCTCGAACTTACTAAATGCTTTTCCCTTTTGATTCCAAGAAACAAATGCAAGTTTTATGTGAGAACTCATCAAGAAATG
This sequence comes from Picea sitchensis, assembly GCA_010110895.2. Taxonomy (NCBI): domain Eukaryota; kingdom Viridiplantae; phylum Streptophyta; class Pinopsida; order Pinales; family Pinaceae; genus Picea; species Picea sitchensis. The sequence continues at coordinate 67,230 of SNQJ01S0039452.1, forward strand.
AAACATATTGTACATACCCATTTAGTGAGAGGGTTGACATGCATCTGAGTGAAGGATATCCAAAACTCCTTTTGCTTTCCACGCTTCCTTTATAATTGATACTTTGGAGATCATCTGTTTCACAATTGATGAAGTCATCTGCTCCATTCTTGGAACTATCAGTGTATCTCTCTTCCTGGAGCTATCAAGTGTGACCTGCCTGGAACAAGAACAATAACACGAAAAATAGCAGACAACATTCTTCAACACTCTTCTAGTGTTGTGATCAATCATTCTTTCATAGTGACCTGTTTGTAACAAACAAATATATCTCCATGGTAGCCTTCATGGAATCTTGTAAGATAACCTTCCCGAGACAAGAACAATAAAAACATTTCCAGTATAATAACATTTTCATAACATATCTATGGTAACAAGAATGAATAACAATTTCATGGTGATCATCATAGTATGACCAAGGTGCCCTGCCCGAGAGCAAACAAGAAATATCTCTCTAGAGGAGATGTTAGTTCATCTTGCAAACAAGTACCATAAGCATCTATATCAATGGTATTCATATGCAATCATGTATTCATTGCACCTATCAATAATAGAACCTTTCAAAGACTGCTTTCACAATTTGTAATGTAGCAACTATTAGTCTTGATATATGCAAATTGGAAGCTTAACAATTTAATCAAACCTAGAACCTGAAGCCTCAACTGCTATGGAGGGTGCACTTGTTCCTCTGAATGCACTAAATCCAAGATTACAACTTGGAAAAGGTCTCTAGTACTTTCCCTGCAAACACACTCATGTTTTACTAGATGATATAACTTGGATATCATATACAAGTGCATACCTTTGAAATCTTGTAACATCGTCCAACTTGTCTTCCAATTTGAAACTAGATACCATCTTGACAAGAAGAGATTAGAAACTGAATCAGAAGATTCAATGATTAGAACAAGCTAGAAACTCTAAAATTTCAACTTTGACCACAAAATCAATTTGACTAGAAGTCAACCTTTGACTTTGATTTTGACCAAAAATTTAAACTTGAGGTTTTTGCTAGCTGAGGGTACCAAGAGGTGCGCTAGGCTAGGGTGCACTAGGATGTCAAGGAATTAAGTCAAACGCTTCATCATAAGTGCTCGAACACAAGGGTTAGGGTTTGCTGCAACTGTACAATCATAAAACCTAACTACAACTATAACGAGCTTAACAAAGAACTGCTACACTACCTTGCAGTGGTTACACTATCTTGAAGGTGGTGTAGGCCCATAACCTGTTAAAATATTCGATGTGCTCGTTATTCCATAGACAATATCTCAATATTGTCACCCAACCATAGGCACACAACCACCCCTGAGCACCGTAACCTTGACAAATAGAATAATTCTGGAAGTAGTACCAGACCCAACATATAACCAAGAGATAGCGTATCTCTCTTTCTCCAAGAATAGCGCACCAAACAGAGAGACCATAAACCAAGACCAAAAACCTAGTTGCAGTAGCTGCAACTGCACTCCTTTTCCAAACTTGCGCACCACTTAACTTGTGTGAGATGTGAGTGAGTGAATGACCAAATGAGCTCAAGCGACCTCTATTTATAGTGCTCTTTGTCACCTGTCCAGGCCGACTTCTTCTTTTAGAGGCTAATACTTAAATATTAATTCTTTTATTGAGCCGAAATGTCTTCTAGGGTTTCTACACATCTGTTTAGGGTTTCTCTAGCTTATGGAACATTCTAATCTAGTCAGAGGTTACACATGGAGGTTAATAGCTCCTGCAACTACCCTAACATCAACAAAATGTGCAATGCGAAGTATTCTAAGGTAGATGTCATCCCCCTCATAAGGCATGTACCAAGTCAACTCACCAAAGATTGCATGTGTGAAGGCTTCAAGAGTTATGCCCACCAATAAAAGCATGGAAGCGTGAGTAAGGGTGGAAGTCCTCCTTAAATCAAACAAGTGAATCCATGGCACAAGGACTCAACATGTAGAAAATCATTAATACTCAACCATTTCCATGAAAAGAAGGGATGGGCTCTCCTCACTCCAACAATATGCCTCCACATGTGTGAAAAACACTCCTCCAAAATGGCATGTGTGAATCGATAATACATGAGGAGATGTGTAAGGTGGTAGACCAAAGGAAGAATAAGTTAAATGAGCCATGAATCATATGCCAATTCACCAAAAGTCCAACCAACTCGTCAACTAGTAGGACAATGTCATCAAAATATGAGTAAAATGATGCCAAGTGTGCATATGCTTGCAAATGCGAGTCAAAGAAGGGGAAATCTCTACATAAAACCATTGTCCATACCACAAGTAACCCATCCATGTGTGGATACTATTTGTAAGAGCTAGGGCATTGGATACTATCTCTAACTATGTTCACAACTATCCACCCAAGTATCAATCCACATGTAAAAAGGTGAGTACATGTCAAGTGCTCTATGCCATGATGAACGTAACCAAATGGAGATGCCAATACAATGTATAATATCTCGAAAGTGTTAGGGTGTTTCACCAAGGGACCCATACATCTTGATGTCCAATCACATATAAAGGAGTGGAGACTATAACATCACATGATCAAGTGTAATGCTATCTCTATGATAAGAAAATATACCAATGAATGCACCATCAAAACCTCTAGCAAATCATCATCTATGTCATTAACAATCCATGGAAGCAAGTGAAACCCTATCCATCCAAATCTCTTTGTGATGAAAATCACAAAGGTAGTGAAACAATTCACTAGTATAGGCCTCATGCAAAATGAAGGGTAACAACTAGCTCCAACTTGAGGACGTGCTCTTTTTGGGAGTGCATGAGAACCTCATAATCTCGACATGTATGTGTTATCAATGACCACCATCATCAAGCTAAAATATGTGGTAGGTGTTAGAATATGATGGATGTGCTCGTTTAACTATAAACAATATCATTATTGTCACCCAACCATAGGCCGAAGCCACCCCTGAGCACCTTAACCTTGATGGGGAATCATTCCGGAAGCAAACCCTAGGCTAGATATCCAAACAAAGGGTGGCACATCTTTCTCCAAGAATAGCGCACTAAGCAAGAGTAACAAGAGCTTATCAGAGAGTCCAAACCATAACCAAGAGATAGTCCAAGCCAAAATCGAAATCTACTAGCTGCAGCAGCTGCAATGACAACTCTCCTCCAGACTTGCACACAAACTGGCCAACTGCAGTGCGCACAAGTGCTGCTTCTGCAGTTCTGAGAATTCCTGCTCTAATGAAGACTTGCCTCCTATATTTATACTAAAACTGACAAAATGCCTGGGTCGACTTCTCATTCTGGGTGCCTATTTACTTAGTATATAATATTTTCTTTAGCCGACTTCTTCTCTTGGAGGCTAATAACCTAATACAAGTTATCCTCTTGAGTCGACTTGTCTTCTAGGGTTATTAGCCAACTAATTAGGGTTTCTTCTAGCTTCCGGGAATATTCTATTCTCGTCAGGTTTACACGAGGAGGTAAATACCTCCCGCA
>SNQJ01S0039452.1:70751-96833 GCA_010110895.2 Picea sitchensis
CTGAACCATTTTCCGTCTGGGAAATCTCTGTCCATTGATCATCCATCTAGCTGATAATCATTTCCAACACTACTGATAGTCTTCAAGGCGATCGGAACAATGTCATTCAATAGAACACAACTGTGTCTATCCATAGTAGCACATAACTACAATCCAGTGGTACACTGCCACACCAAGTAGCACGCAGATACTTGATCAGTGACATATAGTCACAATCAGTGGAACACATACTACAATAGCATACATCTACTGTCTGGAGACATACAGTCTCCATAACAATCATATCATCAACCTGCACAAAAAACATTGTTATGATATATAAACTGAATCATCTGGGCCATTCTTCCACTCGCACCTGTGAGATCTGGAAGAGCATCTGCCCTAAGAAAGTAAAACATCAACGATGAGTTATCTGGACTATTCTTCTCAAGCAAGGAAGAATAACTGTCTCGATTTCTGAGCCTGGACCATTCCTCCGGCACTAAACAAAGTGCAACTTGGAGAGAATGAATCTGCCCTAGGGAATGCCTGTCCCTGATTGTTGAACCTGGACCATTCGCCTATCTGGCCATTCCTCCGACACTAAACAAAGTGCAACCTGGAGAGAATGAATCTGCCCTAGGGAATGACTGTTCGGACCATTTCCTGAGGAAATGACTGTCCTTCACCAACCTCCAAAATGAACCATTCTTTGAAATTGCTCACAACTATGAGCTTTGAAAGAATGACTGTCCGACGAGGTAGACCAGTCTTCTTGACCACTACTGAGAGTGACCGTCAAGAAGAGAGACTGTTCTAGACCATTCCCTATGTTAACCACAAGGGGAATCGCTGTCTATGGTACATCAACAATCCATCGAACCATTTTCATTACAAAAATGACCGTTCGATTTGACCATTTCCGAACTGGAAAAATGCCTGTCCGTCAGAAATATCAAACCACTTTCCGAACTGGAAAGAAACTGCTCATCCTGGACCATTTTTCGAACTGAAAAATGATTGTCCATAAATCAATAACACATCACTAGCCCCTCCCAACCTGGGAGTCATCTCTTCCTTTTTCAATAAGGAAGTCCTCTCCACGAGCTCCAACTTGAGTACACAAACTCTTTCATCTTGAACATAGGCTTTACCAAAATGTTTGCTTATCTTCTCATTTGTGAAGATATATATTGGAGAACCACTTCTCCTTTCTGGACTTCGTCACGAAGAATGTAATGCTTGATCTTAATGTACTTCGGTCTTTCTGGAACACTGGTTTTCTGAAGGCTTCATATAGCTTTGATCATCATAGTTGAATTCATCTCTTTTGTTTCCTACTAGCTCATAACATCGTGGTAAGGGTCAAACTTGGAACATATCCAAGTGGCACTTCTTCTGTCATCATGAGAGTTTGTCATGGATTAGCAATCCATCATCCTGGACTTCTGAGTAACCATTCTGATACAATATTTCTGTTATAGAAAGCTTTTCACCACGCTTCTGCTGTGCATTGAAGGCTCTGCACCAAGTTGTTTGAATCCATACAAGATCTTCTTCCATTTGCATACAAGGGTCTCTTTCTGGTATACCTCAAAGCCTTGAGGTTTCTCTACCTGTAAACTCCAACCCATGGATATTGCGGAGGATATCCTGGCTCATGTAGAGGTATGTCTGGTTTACTGGAACAAGCAATCATCATAGTCTTCTCCCTCCGTCTAGGAGAACCTCTAGTTCTGGATCTCGCAATGCTTACATTCATAAGTCTCCCATACACTTTTCTTCATCACAACTTTCATTTACTCTTCTTGATTTCTTTTAGTGAGTTCATGTCAGGCTGGTAGTCTTGTGATTCTCGATACAATGACTGGTTGTTCTGTCTTTTCTTTCTCTCTTTGAAATCTTCATGTTCTTCCTTATGTTTTTATTTAGATCTTAGGTCCATGGAGTTTTCTATAGGTTCCATGGCCTGAAGATTCCAACTTCTTCCTTTCATCATAGGATCATGGATGTGGATGGACAACCAGGGATACTTTAATGCTTCTTTTCGAAGAAGACTTCTTCTAAGGTCACATTGAACACATGCTGTTTTTTCATGGTTGCTTCCATGGATAGATACTTCATCATCTTCAATGGATCATATAATTTAGGATTAGCTCCCTCCTAATCCTTGCTTCATGCATGCATGCTCTTCTTTTGGAAATATATAACCGGCTCTCTCCATCTAGGAGAGTCCACGCTTTCGTCTGCATCCTTATTGCCTTTTGCAAAATGTCACAAATATTTTTCCAATTTCCTCTTGATTGCTGACTTCTTTCTGTCTTTACTTCTTCTAGGTTTCTTTAAGATTGATTCTGATTTCGGCTTATCTTGCAGCTGTTACTTATGTAATATCTTCCACATGAATTGTTACCAGGGGTTGTTGATGTACTTCATCCTTTCATGTGTATTTTCTGACTTGTAGTCATAGTGATAGAAATCCTTATCTTGTTGTTCTTCCATAGGTATAGTTTCTCTTGGAACATATTATCTTCTAGGAAATAGACATGCAAGATATGTACAGAAAACATGGTATGTACAAGAACTATGAGGAGTATTGTTACCTTATCTTAGAAGAAGTCTATTTCATCCTGCTTGGTCTTCTTTGAAGGTTCCTTTTCTTCGGAAACTGATGCTTCGTGTGTCTCCTTCCTTTTATTTAGCTCGAGACAATGATTCTTGTAGTGACCTTATTTTCAACAGTTGAAGCATTGTATTTCTATCATATCTTTCTCTTGATTTGGCTTCTTCCTAGAGCCAAACTTCCTTTTATTCCTGAAATTCTTGAACCTTGCTGTGAAAGCTTGATCATCGTATTTCTTTTTGGGTTTCTCTTTTGCACTGATGCTTGATTCTTCTTGTGCACAACAAGTCCAAAGTTCTTCAAATGTAGGATACTCCTTCCTTGTGTTCATGCTTGCGGCAAATGCATCCCATGTCTTGGGAAGACCATTGAGTACTATGCTTACCAATTCCTTCTCTGAAATGATCTCTTCAATAGCTTGTAGTTGATCTCTTAGCTGAGAGATTCTCACAAAATATGATGTTATGTTGTCATCATCGATTTTATTCATCTTCAATAATCACTGAGTTCATTCTTTAGACTCATTATCTATTCAATGTTTATGATTGAGAAGAGTTTGTTAGGGCATCATACATCTTCTTAGATGAGTCAAGATGGGAGATGTAGGAATCAAGTTGTATTTTTATAGAGTCTGTTCCTTGCGGTTTGGAAGGGTTTTGGCCGGCTTGAGTCAAGGCTTAAGCGTGAGGAGCTTCCCCACCCACTTGTCACCTCGATGGGAGCTCTCTTTTCTATTTAGGATGGCTAGTCAAGGGAGACGTCCCTAAGCATTCTGGGTTAATGAAGGGCTAAAAGGTATAATGGATCAAGATGAGAGGCTCCCTTTCACAGTTCTTGCCAAGTATGAGATAGTCAAAGAAAAATCTTGCTTCCTTGAATGGCACTGTTTGCGAGACAAGACAAATAACTAGAATATATCTTGCGGTGGTGAGTACTTCAAGATATTAATGACTATCTCATATCATATATATGGCGAGATGATTAAGTGCTATTATTGGCGAAATTGTATGATGGCTAAATAAAGATAAATGGTTTATATCACTTCTTCAACATAGCATAGAGATAATAAGCATTCAATGTTCATAATTAAACCTTATATTATATGTCGAAATGCAATAAATATCTCAAAATAGCTCACACATATAAAGTAGCTTCGTCACTATATATTGTTGCTGCCGATGATGATGACGCCAACCTTATTAATAGGTTATTTTGGAAGGGAAAACTGCGTTTTACCAAGCAAGCTTATAGATGTTATCAATGGCTCAAAACCTATCAAAATAGATGAAAAGTATCCTAGCGTTGCCGGTATAAACAAGAGATCTAAACATGTGGCGTCATCTATATAAATTTTGTTAATACTTGATTTAGGGTTAGCTAGCCAAGAAGTGGGCGTTTTTGTCAAATTAACCAATGAAATGTATGAAACTTCTATGGCTATGAAAGATGACTAACTCATTGCCTGCTTTCATCCAAACAAAGATTTATTTAGGGCAACGTTATGGAACTTAGAGTTAGTTCAAATTAAGCTGGGGTTAGGCAGCTAGGTTAGTTAGGGTTTCAAGTAAAAGAGAGTTTGAAAGATATTTAAAGCATAAACAAGCTCAAAATCAATCCTAGACTAGTGCCTTGGGTTAATGGAGTCAATTGAAGTGAGACTAATGTTTTTAGGAGACTCAAACTTAAAGACAAGAGGGTTAGGGTTTGATGGTGCTATGTAGGAGCCATCAAATCTAAACCCTAAGGAAAAAGACTTACCTAGGTGTAGCTAAAGGCAGGCCTAGAGCTTTCTCTCTTCTCCTTAGACTTATTTGGCAAGCGACCAAAGCTTACAAGCACAAACCTAGAATTTGAAAGTGTTGCTTCACACAAGGCCTTTCAAAACCCTGAAGTAAACCCTAGGTGTAAACCCCATTAGGCTGGGGCCTTCTTTTCTTCAATTTGTCTTGAAAACTAACTCAAGATGAGAGGAATCTAGTGTAGCTATGGCTAGGCTAAAATTCCTTCAAATCAAGTAATATAAGCTCTATTCATGGGACATGAAGCCACAACCTACTTGTGTGTTTGGCTCCCTAGGGTTTTGTAAGGATTAAGCAAATAACAGAGATAACAATTAATGCAAGATGTTGAATCAACAACCATTCATCCAAGAAGTTTTGATGAAAAACACCTACAAGATCATGAGAGAAGCATAATCCAAATCCTAGTTGTAAACCCTCCCGATGAATAAAGCACCACTTGCCAAACAATAGCCTTCCAAGTTAAGCCTCACTCGAGAGAAGAAAAACCAAGACAAAGACTAGAAATGTATCTCTCAAAGAGAGCAAGTTGTATTATGATAAAATGAAGAGGCAACGGCCCCTTCTTATATGATCTCTTGACCTTTAATTTACAAAAATAGGTCAACAAAACAGTGACAAGGTGACAATACGTATTCAATCATTTGTCACTTTTACATGCTAAAATGCCAAAATGAGCTAATAATGGAGGCGTCGAGGAGCCCCAGGGGAAGACGTTGGCCCCTTTAGGGAAAAAAAATCATCATCCTGCAACCCAAACACTGGCCCCCCTGGGGCTCCTGCAAACTAATGAGTGGGCCAAACAAGACCAACACGTTGCCCTCTACTCCAGAAAACGTCCAACTAACACTGGTGGCGTCCTGTCCATCAGGTCAACGTCCCATGCAGAAGTGATCCCATAGGTCAACTCTTGCAGCGTCTGAGGGCGTCCCTCTTCTTCTTGTGCAAGGGCTTGTCTGCTTCTGATGCACTCTGCCATCCCAAGTCATCGATGGGCTTTTCCCATTATGGAGAATTAGAGCTAATCATCTCCCCATGTGCACCTATCCTCAGGTACATGTCCGTTGGGCATGGTCACGCACATCAAAAACTACGCCCTACGTGGGCTCATGATCCCTAGACATCATAACAATATAAATCATATCTCATCATTAAATTTATCAGCGTATGCATGAAATCCCCTAACAAATCATCGATAGCTCTAAGATATTACTGCAGACCACTATACAAGGCTAAGGCAACCCGATAGACCACCTGTGAGCATACCCAGAGGAAATGGAGAGTCCCCTCAAAGATCATTCAAAGCCATGTGCAATGTGGTGATGGTTTAGCGATGTCCAGTCATGGTCGGACCAAGGGTTGGTGTTGTATTGGAGTGCCTTTGTAGGGCCGAGTTGTGCAGATCATGGATGCATTTTCCAAGCCCTTATTGCTTATCTTTCTTTATTTGCATTTTTTACCACAAGCCTTGACAAAGAGGACCCTTCCTTGGTGGCGAGAGTTAATGAATTACCCACTAATACCTTCCTTGAGAAATGAGAGGGTATTTCGTGATGAGACCCCCCTTCCTTTGGCCATACAGCCAAAGGTCACTGCCACAGTTTGGTTACTAGATAGTGGCAATGTCATACAGCTAAATACCTATGAACATAATGGTAGGCTGTTGATGAGAGACCTCCCATCCTCTGGTTAGGTCTTGCATTGTTATTTCATTTTCTTGAGGTCCCTTAGTTTCTTATCGAGAGGTTTTATTTCCTTCAGGATCCCACAGGCGAAGCATCTCTAAGTTTTTCATTTTCCTATGGCTTTTATCTTTTACCCGGTACTTTTACCCCACGGGCCTTTAGCCCCTTCTTTCCACAAGACAAGATGTACCACGGAAGGTCATCCTAATGGCGAGACTAGGAGAATGGGATGGATGGTGGTGTAAGATGAAAAAGTGATAATGGTGAGGCGGACTGATGGCTCTGCAAACCCCCCTTGGTGGCTAACCAAGACCCATGAATCTGCAGAGCTTGCTAAGTTGCCCCACAATCACCCCAACAATGGTGAGGAGAGGATTGGTACAAGATCCAATCAGTTATCTGAAATGAAAGGGAACTAATGCATATATAAGAAGGTCATATGATCAAATATGACACATACCATGATACCTCGGACCAATTACCTCATGGAGCAAGAGTCCTCTCTGATGCAAGTCAGGCAGTGGCTGATGGAAGTGATGCTTACGACATGACAAAGCTGGTGAGAAAGAAGAAAGATGGGCCCTCTAGGACCATGCTCAGAATTGCTCCTGCTCTCGTCACTCCATGTCTAGGACCATAATGAATACTCGAGACATGATCTCCCTGAATTATCCCTAGATATGGGGATAGCGAGTCCACTAAATACTCATGGAATTGATGTCTTTGTCTTTGAACTTCTCCATAAGCGCAACATACGTGGTTCCTTCTCTTTTCCTTCTTCAAACTCACGTTCCCACGATCTTTCCTTTCCTTGTTCCAACACTTTATTCTTGGAAAAGATAGGTTAATCCTTGTCATCCACGCTACGAAGTTAGAAGCCCCATCTAACTTGTTTCGACTTCATAGAGTAAGTCATGGATTCTTTGACTTGGTCAGCCCTGATTTGACCAAAACTCCAAACTTCAAGTCTTGGCTTCTTTGAGAGCAATGTTCCTAAGGTGAGGGGGCCGAGGGGCGAAGTGCGAGAGGGGCCTTTACAAGGGGCGTGTGCGAGTCCCCAAATTTTAGAGTTTTTTGGAAATGGGGAGACGAGGGGGGCGTCATATATAATATAAAAAAATTTAAAAATAAAATTTTAAAAATAAAAATAATAATGATAAATCTCAACAATAACATAGATTAGTAGATTGAAAAGGGACTAAATAGTAAATAATCGATACTAACAACTAAATACTAACAAAAACATAAATCTCCTTGACTAAATGCTACTAAATTAGTAGAATTGAAGAAATTCAAATTTGTAAATGATATAAAGTTATAAACTATTAAACTTGATTCAAAATTCAATTCAAATTAGTGTGAAATACATTGATTCATAAATCATAAATGGAAGTTGAAACATAAATAGTAAAATGTAAATATTATTATTGATTTAAAATTAAATTTATCATTCATCATTCTAGAATCTAATTAATTTGCAAAATACTAAATGGTAAGATGCTAAAGTCTAAAATAGTAAATTGGAATTGGTCAAGAGTCTCCAAACTCAAAAATTTAAAATGAAGTAAAGAGTCCTGGGGTGAGTCACGTCATGGAGTGTCAAGTCAAGACTAAAAAGTTAAAACTGAAAAACAATGAACTTTGAAAATAAATTTCAAAATGACCATCATGGAGTCAATCTCTCATTGACCGGTCCTCTACAATCATCTCTGCATGAAGTCCTTCCGGGACCATCAAAGGAATGTCATCATGCGTCTCTGCAGGTCCGAGTCACTCTCATAGTGTGTGACACACCAACCAAACCATGTTACTTGACTCATCACGGTGCATCCCCTCATCTATCTGTGCACTATCCCTGGATCCACATCCCATCGTGTCGTCAGTCCCCTCCGATACTCTGGTGTCTCCCTATGTGCAAGACGTAGGGCACTGTGAACTGCAACTAACTTCTCTGCTCTCTTAGAGGAAAGTCTATTCCTCTTGATAGAATGGATGAAGCTATTTGTGGACCAATTCCTCTCTGCTGCGGACAATGTTCCACCATCGCTTATATTGGGATACATATCATGAGTATCACATCCTTCATCCTTGCCTCGTCTTGACTTTGCTTATACCACCTCGATCCTCTAGGGACATCGGTCGACACCACCCAATTTTGATGAAACTTCCTAATCCTAGCCAAAATATGGAAAAAAGCAACATGCCTAATCAATGATTCTAGTTTGAGTGAAAGGTACATTTTGCTAAGGCCATGACAAAGAGTTCAACAATCAACACCACCAACATTGGGGTATATAGAGGGCTTGGTGGTCTTGATTAAATGCCGATTCTATACCCTCATACTTGATAGAATCCAATGGAAACATTGTAATCTTGCCCGATCTTGAAATCACAGCGGATGCAAGTGTTTGAATTTTGAATGAGATTTAGAATTCTACTTTCTCCATATGAAGTCAATGAGGTTGAACCACTCTCAAACATCCTGAAACAATTAATGGTAATGTTAAAAATTTAAGTAAAGGATAAAAATGAAAGATAAAGAAAATGCCACTTTTACTTTAGAATTTAACATTACCATTAGGGAGCATATGGGGAAGCGTCCCCACGGAGTCCCCTCGTCGAGGGGCGTGGGAGCAACGTCCCTAGATCCCACCACAGAAGGAACTGGCGATCACAGATGGAACAACTGGTGAGAATGCAGGAAGTCTCAGCTAGGCTAGGAAGCACTGATCTGTCCAGAATTTAGGTCAATCCCTTCACTTAAGGTGCCTCCAAGAGATTGAGTTTGCACTGCTAATACAACCTAGCAGCAGTGCTTTAATCCTTTGCTTCTTCTAGAAACCCTAGTGATTCTTCAATGAGTTTAGTATCCTTATCCCTATATACGCCCTAGGTGGTTAGGTGAATGAAGGAGGTGTGGGCCCATAACTTTGTTAGAATATGATGGATGTGCTCGTCCCCACCCAACCATAGGTGAAGCCACCCCCCGAGCACCTAAACCTTTGAGAGTCATTAGGAAGCAAACCTTAGGCTGGATAGTCAAACAAAGGGTGGCACATATTTCTCAAAGAATAGCATGACAATAGTAAAGTTGAATGGAGAGTCCAAACCATAACCAAAGAGATAGTCCAAGCCATAGAAGTCACGCTAGTACATGGCAGGTTACCGCGACAACTCTCGGACTTGCACACAAGCTGACGGTAGTAGTGGCACAAATCTTTGCTGTGGATTACGAGAATGCATATTTAGAATGAATTGAAGTCTATATTTATACTAAAGCCCGAAATGAAACTCACAGATTAGACTTTACTCATTCTGGGTGCTTATTTACTTAGCATATAATATTTTCTTTAGTAGAATTCTTCTCTTGGAGGCTAATAGCAGAATACAAGTTATCCTCTTGAGTAGGCTTGTCTTCTAGGGTTATTCTCCAACTAATTAGGGTTTCTTCTTGCTTCGAATATTCTATTCGTCAAGTTTACACGTGGAGGAAAATACACCCCACATTTCCATAATATCAACGATGGATGGATCCACGTCAAAATTCTTAAACCCCGTCACAATTCCATATAGTTTTACATCCAATAGTTCAAAATTGGCTGCAAAACAAAGATATAAACCAACAATGGAAACCAACAACATGAAAAACAAGGCATAAACCAACAATGGAAATAACAACATGAAATTAAATCTAATGCTCAGATGTTGATATTTTTCATGCTAATCTAATGCTTAAGGGAGCTTATTCTTTCTCATACCCTACCCTAACATTAGAGAATGAACATTCTAGGTGAAATCATAAATCCAATGCAAGCACCTTATCATTTCATCAATACCATGACTTCTTCCCTTGTGTTTGGTCATCAACCAAAACAATGATACATCAAATATCAAATCCATAAATACTGGAATCTCTGTGAAACTTTGTCCATTATGGAACATGAAACCATGTGCATGATTAAACTCGTGCCAAAAATGACATGCACCACTACAAGCCTCCTCTATCCACGATTGGATGGAGTTGGCATACACATCAGTGCTACAATAAACTTCATGAAACCATCTTATATCAACCTCTACAATACCATCATCACCTCCCTTAAGCAACAAAGGCTTAGGGGGCTCTACAAAATTACTCAAATCATCATGGCTACTATCACTGAGTAAGATGTATGTGAATTATGAGACACAATTCTAGCTTTAGAATTTATTTTAGGCCCACATCTAGGTCTCATAAACCTCCTTTTGATGGCTGGAATTTTCTGCTAGACAAATCATCATGAAAGGTTTGTTGTCCCATGTAATCGTTTGCATCAAAAATACCATTTATAGCAGAAAGTGCATACAAAAGAGAAGATGAACATGAATAAATAGGTGGCTGAAAATTTCTGCAATTAAAACCCTGCTGTACCATACAATTTCCAGCCACAAAAATTACATTTTCCAACTGAAAAATCATGAATGATTTCACCAATACATGAGGAAGAATATGGTTGGAAATTTTTGCACCACAAATCTGCTCTTTATGTTGGGAAAAATCTGCATAAAAACTCATATAACATGGCTGGAAAAACTGCAAGAAATCCTCCTTGGAAATGAGAGTGCATGGATGAAACAAAATGCACACATATCTTCACAAGGCTGTCCAAAATCTAAATCATGAATAGGGCTACGTGGCTGGAAAATATCATGCATTATTTTTTACTTTACCTCCTTTATGTTAGGCTACGCATAGACCTCAAAATCCACAATTTATTGCATAGATACATCACTATATGCATTATAAATATGATCTCCATAATGTTCTCAATAATTCCTACTCCTATTATGATAACAATTTTGAAAAGTGATGTCCATAACTTCATGCCCTAGGGTGCCATTATCTTCATCAAATGGAGAGGTAAATGCATTTGTCAATTCAACATCATTCAAGGGTTTGTCTTCAATATGATCCCTCTCAATATTATAACAAGGAAGATAATTGAATTCAAAAATTTGAGAGGGGGAAAAGCTTACCAAACTCTCAATTTCATGAGAAGCAGAGATAGATGCATGAGTGCTCTCACCATCAAAGTCTTGATGAAGGTCCTCTTTATGATCTTCCATGGGAGGATACAATGCTTCTTCATGGAATTGAGGAATTTCTTCTTGTGCTTGGTATTCAATGGAGATGTGAGAAGAGTCTTCATCATTGTGTTCTTCAAGTGGAGGTGTAACAAGATCTTCAAAGGCTTCATCTTCTTCAATAGGAGAATGAGGTGCTGTAACGACCCCTCCGTTACGACAACAATTAGTGGTTACAAAAAGAGGTAATTTTTTTTTTGAAACAACAAACGTTACGACAAATGATACACATCACGACATATAATAATAATTACACAATCAATCTCATCAATCAACTGAAAATATCATTACTTTCATTCAATCAACCAGACTCATAAATGGAACATAAAGAAACTACCCGCCCAACATATCCTGCATGGTTAGGACCCTCAAGACACATAAGCAACGCTCAAGTCCATGATTCATTCGATTGATTTTGACCATTTAAGGTCTCAGGACTGACGACTGTTCTGAGGAACAAGGAGGTATCTAAATCCCATAGCTCACTTCAATAAACTCTAGACTAGTTTCATCATTCATACTCATCATCAATTCTTCATAGTGCAAGGAACAATCCAATTTACTTAATCCATCATTCGTCAATAAACACACACAATTGAGTAGAGAATAAGACCAAAGGACTTATAAAATCTATGAAAGCATAAGTAAGATTCTAGTACTAGGTAGAGATCTATTTGCGCCCATCTTTATAACCTCGCCTAAGTTAAGTTCATTTATGTCAAACATCATTTATCAATTACATCGAGTTACTGTAACCGGTACCAGCCTTATGTAGCGCAACCAAATATCTTTAAGAATGACTTATCTTAAGTGAGCAGTACAATAAAAATTCATTACCAAATTACATCCATCACAAGTACCTCACACTTAATAATTAATTATTAGAAGACAAGGCTCCTTATATATCCATTAAAGGAATAAAGAGATCAACACACATTGAGCCAAGCCATAATAAGATAACTCCCATACTAACCTACATGTCCATATATATGGATTTTTAAAAGAAGATCAAGTCTTAATTTAAAAATACATCTAAACTCATGCTGACTTATAATTCCAGTTTTTAAGAATTTAAGGAAGGACCCAACAATAAAATAAAGAAACCCAAGTCAACTTACAATCTACTTGAAGGGAGTTAAGGATGACCCAAACTTATTTTAACCATGTACAATGACTCCAAATGCTAGCTTAAAAATTCAATTACTATTTGGAGATCACATCATAATAATTAGTATGTAAGGACTTCGACTTACTCTGCACATTCTTAATAAGGAACTAAGGAAAATCTATCATAAAAGCAAACAATAGAGTCAAGCCACTTTCCTTTATATTGAGTGTTAAGAAGGATTACCGAATTGTACTTTGCTTCATTCGTTTTACATTTTGGTCATCAAAATCTTAGTTGTTAACAACAAGCGATAACAATAAGGAGACATCACACCCCCCGTTAGCACACTGGGGGATTCAATTTTAAAGGCTACCAAAGGAACTGGAACAAGAGCGTTCTTACTCCCAGGAATCCTGTGGCAGAAATTTTGCAGAAATCACACCGATCCAAACGCAGGCAAGGACAGGGTTCAACAAATCGAGATGATTACGCGATTGAAGAGGCAACGTTCAACTCCAATTATCCTGACCGGTACTATTACGAAATAAAGTTAGACTCTTTGCAAACGGAAGTTCAATTTCGGCTCAGAGACTCAAGGGACTTGCGAGAATTTCAACAGCAAAATTCCTGCTTATGGTTATCTCGAAATGCCGAGATAGACTGGTATTTAAAAGCAAGGTAAGGTCTAATTTCGTGGGGAAGGGAGCGAATTACCAGAACTCGGATCAAAACAACCCTCTTAAATTCATCTCTAAGGTATCCAATTTCAATCAATGAAATTATGCGCAGAACATCTACTCTTTTTAGTAAATTCAATTCGTTCAATGCAGAATGCATGGATTCAATTGACCAATGGAAATAAAATTAATTAAATTCTGTTGAGCATTCCAACAAAAACGACCCTTATAAATTCTTATTGAGAACACATGTACATATCTATTAACAACCATTATTCAAATTCAGTAATTTAAAGCACAACAATGATCAATTTAAATTCTTGAACTCAAGAATTATCAAGGAACTTGCTAATGCGTTTTCAAAGTTACAATCATAGACTATGGCAAAATTATAGAAGCACTATTATACAAAGTAAATTAACACAATTTCAATTCACAACAAGAATACTATAACAACAGACGACGAAGTTGAAGATGTTCATCAACAAAGCATTCTTTCTGAATCTTCCCCTTGCTAATCGAAGAGACTTCACCGATACCTCCCAACCAATGCTAGGTGTACTCTTCTTCCCCCTTAGTCCCCTGAGTCGCAAAGGGGCAACGCACACAAAAACATAAATTACTCTAACTCCGAGCTTGTCTCGCAAGGTAAAGAAACCACTCTTCTCAAGCTGAGTATCCCAACTATCACAAGTAAAACCAGTCAAAAATAATTTGGCAGCATAACTTTACCAATAATTAGTGTGATTCCTTTCCCATCTTGACCATTTGCTTTATAGGAATTTCCTCACTGACACATCCCCACTTGCACAATTAATTTGCTTTTTAATTAAATAAATTATAATTATTCCCCCCCTTACACTTGTCACCCTCTCCCCAAGTTGCACAAGTAATTACATATTATATTTGAGTTAAAAGTCAATTTCTCTTACTTTACCTAAAAACGCTCCTTAAATCGCTTCTAGTTGTCTCTTTATTCCCCATATTCCCATTTAATGACTCACGCCTTACTAAATCCGAGTTGAGTTAAAATATGAGTCTTCTAGTTAAACTAGTGGTAGCTAGACTCTAGATTCCTTTCTATGCGTACCCTATTATCTTATCTTTATTTCTTTTTTATTTTAAAATTGCCTTTTAATATTTTCTTGCACACATGTGCCTTATATCAAATCTTTAGGTATATTTCATTTTACTTAATTTTTAAATTGATTTACCTCATCCCTTTTTAATTTAGTTAATAATTTAGTTTAGTCTCCTTACAAGAACTTAGACTTAGGCTTAATTTTTTGAATAGGCTTAGACTTTCATTTGGGATTTACAATCAATAAATCCATTATTTAATAATTAATTAAATCTGATAAGGCCTAAATATTTTTCAAGGTTTAATTATTCTCTCAAGGTTTTGTAGGCCACATTGACTCAAGATTTAATTACGCGAGTGCCCTTCAAGACGCAACTTCGTGCTCCAAGGGTGCCACTTGCCTTTGACTGGTTTTGGTAGTTGTCCAACCCTTAGAGTTAGCACTCCATTCAAGCGACCTTGTGAGAGACTAAGGGCTTCTAAGGAATAAAGACTCTGTCTTATTGCACACACTTTAGAATCTTTGTGAGCAATTGTCTTAGCCTGCCCTCACGACATCATGGACCTCTCGAACTAGGTAATCGTTAACCTACAATTCGAGCCACGACGAGAGTGCTAGTAGGCCGTGACAGAGACGCTGCCACACTTCTCCCTCAATATCTAGTTTATGTGCATGGCCCCTTTACTCCTTATGTGAGTCAGATTAACAAACATTCGTCATCCTGCATTCATTAACAAAACACTGTCATTGATTCATATACATAATCATACTAAATCAATCATCTGGCACATATGCGTGAAATGAAATACTAAAACAAAACACAATCCACTCCTTGACTCAATCCAGAGTCTAAGGAGGTCCATTGATGCCATCGACATCCACCATCTGTCAAGTGTCCTGCACACTCAGGGACAAACCCGTCAATAACATCTGTCAATAGATACATATCAACTAATAATAAATCACAACCATCAACATCATCACAAAAATCCATAAGAGAAAAAAATAACCATGTACTATAACCGGATCACTTGCACAAAAGTGTCAAAGAATAAGTCGATAACATGTGCTCGCAAGAGCGGGATGTTACATGTGCTTCTTGAGGACTTTCTTCAACAATGCTTTCTTCATAATTTTTCAAAGGGAAAACAAGGTTCTCCTTTAACAAGGTCTTCATTTGCCACATTATACTTCCCTTTGATGCATTCTTCCATGGATACCAACCTCTCGTACCCTTTTGTAATCTTAGTCAAGAGAATATCTGAGGCTTCTTTCATACCAACACATTAGTTGCTGGATCATGACCCTTTTATGCTTGCAATTTTCAATTAAGTCTTCAACCTTTTCAAAGCTAGGATCCCATGTTTTCCGAAATGCCTCAATCAAACTCGAAAAAGATGATATTTCTTCTCGAACAAGACATTTAAACCAATTCATTGCATTCCCTTTCAAGCTTCTCAAGAACAATCTCATCACAACATCTTCCTGAACAATGCCAATATTTGAAATGAATTCCATGAAAGATAGGATGTGTAGTGTGTCTGAATCATCACATTTTAGATTCATTAGGAGCATACCAACCGACCAACCATGGAGGCCATTCCATTTTTTCTTTACTTCTAGGTCTTCAATATAAGGATGCAAATAAAAATCTCTAATGAATAATGGTCATACCTCATATCAATACCAAAGAGTGGAGTCACTAAGATGAACTTTATAAGTTCCTTCAAGATTGGTGGATTTACTCACCTCTACATCCAACAATGTCTTCAAAATATGTAAGGAACACGAGCTTTCTCTCTTAACAGAGTTTCCATGTGAGAAAGAGATCTTGAATACATCACTTTCACAAAATTTCATGAAGCATAGTCTTCAAAATTTAATGGAAATGGACATTATCCTTGGAACGATGCCAAAATTTTACCTCCCAACTTGTACTTGATGATAAAATCCGTAATCCACAAGGTACAACCTGAGAGGGAACTACTAGGATGGTCACCATTGTCACCTAAGTAACCTATATTCTTCACCTCAGGCTATCTCTCCTCTAGCTTAAGCGGGGTATCCCTAGTAGGATTACTAAAGCTAACTAATGAGGTACGAAATGATATGATGGTAGCTTTAGTAAAACAATATTTTTTGGTTTTAGAGGGAATAAAAAAGGGTGATGAAAGGAAACATAGATTAGTGACAATCTAATAATGATAATGGAGTCAAGGGGTTATCTAAGAGGGATTATTTTCTTATGTGTTAGAAATGGAAGTAAGGCTATAATATTCAATAACCTCCACTATAGACTTGTTGGAAATGATGTAGAAATTCTACAAGGAATGGGTCAAAGGGGTCCACCTTCAACTAGGCAACTCAACTGTACCCTAGAAATTGAAGTTAATGAGCTTGCAAGAAATCCTATAGGATGTATAAAGTAAAATATTATACATCAAGACTAAGATAACAAAGGAGAGAAGAGGTGATACCAAACGTGCAAGACTCCTTCCAAGTAGCATACTTTACGTTTCATTGGATTAAGTTGCTAGTTGACCTATGTAGATGAAAACACACCACTTCAAGCACCAAAATATTTATGCACTCAACAAAGAAAGAGCTCTTATACATCACATATTCTTTAAGAAATATGTGTCCATTAAGATGCAAGGAGGGGAAGCTCCAAAATTCAAACCATACACAAATAAGAGAGTAAATCCTTATATAGGTTTCAACTCAACTCTTCTCAACAATAAATTAATATTTTTTTTCCTAGATCCACTAATCTCTCCAAGGATTACAATAAAATAACCTTTTCAACAACTTCATTACTAAAAGTAGCAATAATTTGTTGAGATCCACTTCTTAAAAAGAATCAATAAAATATGCTAGGAAAACAATACAATAATGCTCTAATGTAACGAACTCCATGTGATAAATCAACAATAATAAAATAAAGGAATTGGTTACATGACATCCTCCACAAAGTTCTCCAAGGTGAAACATCCCATCAATAGTCCATAAAATTGTGTACCATTTGGCCTCAAGATCTAGGGCACTCCCCACCATGGGCATACATCAATAATGGTCTCCCAAAAAAAATAAATCTCTCAAGCAATAAGGGTGGGGAAGTCCTTAAAGGAATGATCAAAATGTGGTGAGAATTTTCTTGTGATAGATTTTGAAAACGCCATAACTGTATCAATTTTTGACATAATTTCTATTATGACCATATTTTGGAAATCTCACGTCCAATTTGCAGCTAATGGGAATGATCTGGTGAAAATTGGGGCACTCTGTCAAAAGATAATTTCTTTTGAATCGAGTTCGCCCTCAAAATATGCAATGAGACACTATATCTAGGGTTTAGAGCCACCTAGATTTTCTCCAAGGTGGATGTGTAGCTTTCCAAGGTGAAAGATCCAAGAATATCCTCATAATATGACATGTATGACTTTCTAAGTGAGATGTCCATCAACAAGTAATGAATAGAATTTCCCAAATTGGATGTCCTCCAATATATGTGCATAAAGGTGTGAGAAGAGGCCTCAATAAGTGGAACATTCCATACAAGATCATAAACAATTTAATCAATAAACCCTCAATAGTATATTCCCACAAAAATGGCATCGAAAACTGTGCAATGGGAAGTCTTCTAAGGTGGATGCCATCCTCCTCATAAGGCATGCACCAAGTCAACTCACCAAAGATAGCATGTGTGAAGGCTCAAAGAGGTACTCCCATCAATGAAGGCATGGACGAGTGAGTAAGGGTGGATATCCTCCTTAAATCAAACAAGTGAATCCATGGTACATGCCTCAACATGTGGAACATCAATAATATTTAACTATCTCCATGAAAAGAAGGGCCCCCACCATTGGTTCAAAATTTTGCTTGGTTCAATTCTTCAATATCTATGAACTCATTCTCTTCCTAGGAAAATGCCCTACTAGCGCTTGGTCTCCCATCTCTATTATGTCATTAATTGTTTTTCTCCACCTAGGTTTAGGTTGATGGCATCATGTTTCTTTTTGATACATTTAGGTTTATTTGGATTTATCAAGGCATCCTAAGACTGAAACCCTACAACCTACGAATTTGAGGATGGACCTCCACTCAAAAGTTGCAAATCCAACATATTTCCAATAAAACCGAAACCAAAAAAACTATCCCGTCGACCAGTATCACAGTTGCAAAGGATATCAAACTCATTGTAGACCCCATTCAATGTGATTACTGATTCATAATTGGATTATGATGAGCCACCATCCTTCTTTGACCATGTATGAAAGATTAATAGATTTGTAGGCTTGGGGTCATTATTATTTGCATGGGGTGAAACACATTTTCAATAATGGTCTTTGGATTGATTTTTGAAAAGAACCATCACCCCTTCCTCCATCTACCTCAAGATCCTGACACCATGATCACCCAAATCCTATGCTAGCTCACTCAAAATATCCATGGTGGCTTCCTTCAATGGTATTGACCCCAAATGGTGAATCCTGCTAGTATTCCATGAAGCATCCCATCAACTTGATCTAGGGATTAACCATATAATTTGACACTTCAAAGGATCATCAAATAATTCCACAACTTCCTCCTCATAGACCATTCTACTTTCCACTTAGCCTTTGCTGACCATCAACGATGATAGTTTCACCCTACGTACACCTAGCTATTCCCGATAAACCATTTTTAGGACTGTAGTTGGTGAACATACCAATGAATTATATGCAAACATGATAACATGGCATGTGTTAAGCCGTAAATAGTGGCACATTACCCCTTAATTAGGGAATATTACATTAGTAATGTTATTTTATTTATGTTGGCTTGGGTCCATTAGTTGTAATTGTACCTCCTAGTCTCCTATATATACCAAGGAGACCTTTTCATTTGGAATCATCTTGAATTTGAAAATTTATGTGGTGTATAAGGAGGTTTTCCCATCGAAGAGGCTTATTATCTAAAACTCTCTATTTTTCAAGGCGTCGAGTACTTATTCTGAGGTTTTTCTATGCTATCTTGATATTTGGTTCCTAACATTTGGTATCAGAGCTCAAGGTCTTGGGGTTTCTGTTGGAGTTACTTCACACACACCTATGATTTATTTTTCCTAAGGTTTTTCCTTGTTTATTAGTCATAATTAGTCATTTTCCAGTCTCTATATTTTAGGAGAGAATATTCCACTTGGAGAATATTCTCTTTCAGTTGACACTTCAGTTTGACTAGTTGAGTTGAGTTTAGATGCTGCATTGGTTTTGTCACCATGCAACATTGGGATCATAACCAGCTAATGCACACTTTCCTTAGGATCATCACCAGACTGGCGCATTACCCTCGATTTCTTGAGTTAACTCCTCACTACTCTCTATTCAGTCAGTTAACTGAAGACTGGTTGACTAGTTAACTCAACCAGGTGACAGTTCACTCCTGTAACTTCCTGAGAGACTAGACTAGGTGGAAGTTCACTCCCATAACTGCTGGTGTGTCCAGATCACTCTAGACTACCACTATGGCTCATTAGTTACTCATGTATCCTATATCTATTGTAAATTATTCGCTCTTTGAGTGTGGAATACGGTTAATGATAATTCTTTAATTCTTTCTCTCCTTCTTCTTTCTCCAATTCTCTCTGCAAATGTGTGTATTATTGTTTAGCTAGATCTATTCTGTGCAGGTTCAACACATTTACATGGTATCAGAGTCAACGGACTGCTAAGAAAAAACTACACCAAATTATTTTTTGCAGGTACTAAAGATTGAAGAACGCAAAACATATGGAATTTATGTTTTATTCACCGATAATACTTCTCATGCCTCATAACTATTTGGAGTGGAAGCCATATATTCTAATTCTTCTAAGAAGTAGAGGCTTATACCAAATAACCATGGCAATGGAAGTAGAGCTTGATTCCGCCGATGAGAAAAATGACTTTTTCAATAGACAAGATATGGCCATATGATTTATCTTCTTGTATATTTCTCCAGAAATTCTCCACCAAGTATATGATGACTCACAAGAATCAACTCCAAATGAATTATGGACCATATTGGAGGTTCTATTCGGGGATAAAGAATATTGTGAAGATTTCATCCAGGAGGTTGAACAGATAGAGTCAGAACAAAAGCCATCAGAAGATCAAGTCTCTTATTATGAAGAGTCTTCTACAAAAGTTTTTGCACAAATTTGTATCCCATTAATTGAAGATGATGTCTACACCATTTCAGATTTGTTTTCTGAATTTCATGTGGAAGATATATGGCATGAATCTCAGGGGTCACATGCAAACACTTTTCCATGCACAATGCATGCATCTCAGGAGACAAAAAGGGAGCCACGCACATCAGACTCAATTCTGATATTTTCTGAGCACTATTTGCAGAAATAGTTTGGATATTTGAATTCCTCTCGGGAAAATATCCAATTTAAAAAAAAATTGTCTGAAACAGAATCCGGGAAGTAAAGTTATGATCATTTTAATATCAACAAAATTTCAGTTTTTTTCCGGAAACGACTGCACGATTTTCAAAGTGTCACCCAAACCTTATTTGGATCTTCTTCATTGCAAGAAAAGAAAGTGGATATGTATGGAAATATCAATGGTGCATCTACTTCATCATATCCATGCAAACATCTACATCTTCAACAAAATATTCAATGAGCATAAACTTGCACAATTGCAAGGTCTTATTGGAGTGAAGGACACAGTTGCTTAGCAACTGCTTTTTGTTCCATCTCATTTTTATTTTTTTTATGCATTGTAATTTGAGGGGGGGTTTTTCCCTCTTTCCTCGTTTATTTCAGTGTATCTTTTGTATTTGGGTACCTAACATGGCCTTGTTGCCGAGACCCATTCTTTATTTTCACCATAGTGATGTTCTGGGGGGTGTTGGAGTTACTTCACACACACCTAGGATTTATTTTTCTTAAGGTTTTTCCTTGTTTATTAATCATAATTAGTCATTATCCAGTCTCTTATATTTTAGGAGAGAATATTCCACCTGGAGAATATTCTCTTTCAGTTGACACTTCAGTTTGACTAGTTGAGTTGAGTTTAGATGCTGCATTGGTTTTGTCACCATGCAACATTGGGATCATCACCAGCTAATGTGCACTTGCCTTGGGATCATCACCAGACTGACGCATTACCCTTGATTTCCTGAGTTAACTCCTCACTACTCTCTGTTGAGTCAGTTCACTGAAGACTAGTTGACTAGTTAACTCATTTAGGTGGAAGTTCACTCCCGTAACTGCCTGAGAGACTAGACTAGGTGGCAGTTCACTCCCATAATTGCTAGTGTGTCCAGATCACTCTAGACCACCACTATGGCTCATTAGTTACTCATGTATCCTATATCTATTGTAAATTATTCACTCTTTGAGTGTGGAATATGGTTAATGAGAATTTTTTCATTCTTTCTCTCATTATTCTTTCTCCAATTCTCTCTGCAAATGTGTGTATTATTGTTTAGCTAGATCCATTCTGTGCAGGTTCAACACATTTACAGTTTTGCTGCTACATCTGATACACCTTGGAATTTCGCTATAACTTTTTTTTTACGACGTTTCAGAAGGAAATCCTTGGAGGATATTTAGTAGACAGATCAAGGTACATGTGGTTAACATTTCAGCTCCTAAAGCCTTATACTTTCGAAGATATATCTTGTGTAAGATAGGGTTTTGGAATCATCCTGAATTTATTCATCTTGGAATTTTCTCTATAAATTTTTTTCTGTAACATTTTAGACCCTTAAATCCGGAGGATATTCATAGAAATTATCAAGGTATATGGGATAAAAGTTTTATCTTATGGGTCATCCTACTTTTGTAGATACACCCTGTGCAAGATAGGGTATCTGACTAGTCATATTAACTAGTCTCAAACATGTCTTCTGGGTAAAATAATGATATCTTCTTCAGTGAGTATCCAAATTAAGTGAGACCAGTTGCATTGGACAATGGATAGTGTGTAGTATTTCTGGCACAAGTTTCAGAATCAAATATTAGATATTGTGATCTTGGCACGCTTTACAAGTACGCTCTCCTGGAAGGGACAAAAATCAACAATTTGTGGGGAAGTTACCATAACTTCCATTTGGAACATCCAATTTTGATCAGACTTATGGCATTGCAGAGAAGACGTATCAGAGAACTACAAAAATAAATTTTCAAACCCAGAAGGGCCAAAATTTTGGAGATACAATAGAAGAAATATTGTCTAGCATAACCACCTTGAAATCAAGGTTTAAAAGCAATACTTGGCCAACATGTCACCAAAAAAGGGAACTTCTACACTAATTAAGCCTCTATATATTCGTACCTGGACTCTTGATGAAGGTGAATAAATGTGCCGAGACATAAATGATTTACAAAAGAAGACAATAACAAAAATGAACTAGAAGGGATGATGGATTCAATTGAAGCTAAGTTGGAGGCAATAATGGATACTAATATGGAGGGTTTAAAAAGGGAGATCATGGAAGGATTGAAAAATTTTCTAATAGAGAGGACACATGAAAGTGAAAATGTATCCCATGAAATTCATGACGAGGAAACGAGGAAGATGAATCAAGAATGAAGAAACTCCAACTTTGGGTTGAAGACCAACCACTTTCCTAAGATTGATATGAGGAAGTTTGATGGCAAGGATCCAATCACATGGATATTTCAGATGGAGCAATTCTTTGATATACATGATGTGCCACATACACAAAATGTACGAATTGCTTCTTTATATTTAGAACCCAATCAATTTGTGTGGTATCGATGGATTTGTTCTCACAAATCACTCGTCACTTGGACAATTTTCACGAAAGAAATGATAGCATACTATGAGGATACAAGGAGCAATACCTTCTTTAGCCAGTTGATAAAATCTCAATTAAAAGGGTTCAGTTGCAAAGAACATTGAAAACTTCCAAAGATTTAATATAAAGGTAACAAATATTCTAGATGAACACCTGATTGATGTATTCATAGGAACTTTAAAGGATAACATTCAACATGAGGTTCACCTTTGGGAACCCAAATCATTGGAGAATGCATTCAGGGTGACAAAAAATGTTGAAAGTAAAAATATGGTTATGGCTACTAGAAGGACCACTCCTAACATCTTTCGAGAGAATAATGTTCCTTCTTCTAAAACACTTTAACCTACAAGGTTGACACCTCAACAATTGGAGGAAAGAAAATAAAAAGGTTTATGATTTAATTGTGATAGAAAGTACAGTAAGGGACATAAGTGTGGTGAGAAGAAATTATTCTACATAGGTTGTGAAGATGAAGAAGAACAAGAACAAGAAAAAGAACCATCTCAAGATGAAAACGTAGAAGTGATTTCTTCTGAAGAGTTGACTCCCATGATATCATGTAATGCATTGGTTGGAATTAGCACTCCTCAAACCCTCAAGATCAAAGGACATATAAAAAAGAAAAAGGTAATAGATCAAGGGACTTGCAAGAATTTCAACAACAAAATTCCTGCTTATGGTTATCTCGAAATGCCGAGATAGACTGGTATTTAAAAGCAAGGTAAGGTCTAATTTTGTGGGTAAGGGAGTGAATTACCAGAACTCAGATCAAAACAACCCTCTTAAATTCATCTCTAAGGTATCCAATTTCAATCAATGAAATTATGCGCAAAACATCTACTGTTTTTAGTAAATTCAATTCCTTCAATGCAGAATGCATGGATTCAATTGACCAATGGAAATAAAATTAATTAAATTCTGTTGAGCATTCCAACAAAAACGACCCTTATAAATTCTTATTGAGAACACATGTACATATCTATTAACAACCATTATTCAAATTTAGTAATTTATAGCACAACAATGATCAGTTTAAATTCTTGAACTCAAGAATCATCAAGGATCTTGCTAATGCGTTTTCAGAGTTACAATCATAGACTATGGAGAAATTATAGAAGCACTATTATACAAAGTAAATTTACGCAATTTCAATTCACAACAAGAATACCGTAACAATAGACAACGAAGTCGAAGATGTTTATCAACAAAGCGTTCTTTCTGAATCTCCCCCTTGCTAATCGAAGAGACTTCACCGATACCTCCCAACCAACGCTAGGTGTACTCTTCTTCCCCCTTAGCCCCCTGAGTCACAAAGGGGCCATGCACACAAAACCATAAATTACTCTAGCTCCCAGCTTTCCTCGCAAGGTAAAGACACCACTCTCCTCAAGCTGAGTATCCCAACTCTCACAAGTAAAACCAGTCAAAAATAATTTGGCAGCATAACTTTACCAATAACTAGTGTGATTCCTTTCCCATCTTGACCATTTGCTTTATAGAAATTTCCTCACTGACACATCCCCACTTGCACAATTAATTTGATTTTTAATTAAATAAGTTAGAATTATTCCCCCCTTACACTTGTCACCTTCTCCCCAAGTTGCACAAGTAATTACATATTATATTTTAGTTAAAAGTCAGGTTCCCTCACCTTACCTAAAAGCGCTCCTTAAATCATTTCTAGTTGTCTCTTTATTCCCCATATTCCCATTTAACGACCGACGCCTTACTAAATCTGAGTTGAGTTAAAATATGAGTCTTCTTCTAGTTAAACTTGTGGTAGCTAGACTCTACATTCCTTTCTATGCGTACCTTATTCTCTCATCTTTATTTCTTTCTTATTTTAAAACTGCCTTTTAATATTTTCTTGCACACATGTGCCTTATATCAAATATTTAGGTTTATTTCATTTTACTTAATTCTTAAATTGATTTACCCCATCCCTTTTTAATATAGTTAATAATTTAGTTTAGTCTCCTTACAAGAACTTATACTTAGGCTTAATTTTTTGAATAGGCCTAGACTTTCATTTGAGATTTACAATCAATACATCCATTCTTTAATAATTAATTAAATCCGGCAAGGCCTAAATATTTTTCAAGGTTTAATTATTCTCTCAAGGTTTTCAGGCCACCTAGATTCATTGACTCAAGCTTTAATTACGCAACGTGCCCTTCAAGACGCAACTCCATGCTCCAAGGGTGCCACTCACCTTTGACTGGTTTTGGTAGTTGTCCAACCCTTGGAGTTAACACTCCATTCAGGTGACCTTGTGACGCAACTGTTAGAGTATAGAAGATTGCGTGCTCATTTTACCATTGATGATACCCTCGTCACCCAACCATAGGCCTAAGCCACCCTTCGAGCACCTTAACCTTGACTGAGAATTATTCTGGAAGAAAACCCTAGGCTAGATAGCCAAACACGGTGTAGCGCATCTTCCTCCAAGGATAGTGCACCAACAATAGCTGATCAGATAGTCCAAACCCTAGCCAAGAGATAGTCCAAGCCAACACTGTAAACTAGATACTGCTGCAGCTGCACCTGCAACCCTCCTCCACTTGTGCGCACCAAACTGGGAACTGCAGTGCGCACCAACTGGGAATTGCAATTCTGAGATATGTCAAAATGAGAACTAGCGAACTGGGATTTGCTAGGGATGACTTCTCCTTCTGGATATGTGTCTGTTCAATATATTATTATTATTTCTGGCCGATTTCTTCTCTTGGAGGCTAATAACCTAATATAAATTATCTTCTTGAGCCGACAAGACTTCTAGGGTTATTAGCCAACTCATTAGGGTTTTCTCTTGCTTTTCGGAGTCTTCTATTCTCGTCAGGTTCACACATGGAGGTAAATACCTCCCGCAACTACCATAATATTAACACTCCCTCCTATCTAGGGAGGTATTTCAGGTAATGGTCTTGAGCACTGTTATCCCCGATATCTAGGGATAACTAGGAGATCATGTCTCGAGGCCCACATGGTCCTAGACATGGAGTACCGAGAGCAGGAGCGACTTGAGCATGGCCCTGGAGGGCCCATCTCTCTTCTTCTCAGCCAGACTTGTCCTGTCAGCAGTAGCAACTTTCCATCACCACCGGCCTGGGTTTGCATCAGAGAGGGCTCTTGCTCCATGAGGTAATTGGTTCGAGGTATCATGGTATGTGTCATATTTGATCGTTATAACCTTCTTATATATG